>JAQMYL010000012.1:32501007-32520727 GCA_030014365.1 Clarias pachynema
ACAGAAAGGCTGACCTCTGTGTCTTAAAATAACAACTAACTGTTGTTTTTGTTGTTGTTATGTAATTACCTAATCCCATATGTGTTATTTTATAGTTTTGAAATTCCCACTATTGTTGTAGAATGTAGGAAATAAATCACTAAACAAAAACAAAGAAATTTGCAAGTGTTCTAAAACTTTTGAACAGTAGTGTATGTATAATTAGACCACAACAGTGATGAATTCTCAGATCTGTTTCAGCTCCATAACTAAATGATAGGATTCTGTTCAGTCTAATACATTGTCATTTATAAAGTAATGGCTGATACACTGGAACCTGTACATGAACTGAGACTGATCAAAAGTTGATTGAAATCTTTATTTAAAAAAGAAAAAGGTCTGAGGCATTCATTTAACTTTTATGGAAGAAGTCTCCAGTTTCAGAGCTTTGTAACAATAAGTGGTTTGAGGAACTGGAAATGAACTAAAGATGTATTTTACCTGAAATAATTTCCGTAAATAACAATAATTCAAATATTTATTTGGTAATAACAACATGCATAACAAAACAAATCCCTCTGTCTTTTTTTGGTGCAAATTTTCACACACCTTTTGAAAAAGTGTACATAGTGACACGATGAGGGCTCATTATAATATCTGAGGCAGAACCGAGGCTGGCACAGGAAGGAATTCTGCAAAGAAAAGATGAAGTAGAGTTCATATACTGTAGGACAGCAGTTTAAAAGATTAAGTGATTTTTACACAATTTGCTTAAATGAATCTTCGGAAATACTGAATGAATGTGCCATGCCAAAAAGTCATGTAGTTCCCGGAATATAAATGTAATTCATTTATTTACAGTAATCTTATCTAGGAACCTCCGTAGTCCAACTAGGGACCATGGAGGCCAATGGTGGGGATTGTATTTATTTCTATTTTCACTTCAAGTCAACATTCACGCACTACAATTGTAGCAATTTGGGAACACCAATTAGCCTAAAGTACCTGGAGGAAATCCAGCAAGCAGAACATGTAAACCCCATACACACAGACCCCGAGGCGGGAATCCAATCCAGACGTGCAAGGAGACAGTACTAACCACTACGCCACTGTGCAGCCATTTAATAACTTTACATTCCCAAAAAGCATTTTATGTGCCATTTTTCATGGGTACGCACACATCCAAGAGGCTCCAAATGCTTTATAACAAGGGTTCTCGAACATAATATTCAAAGGGAAGTCTGAGACAAAAATGCATCCGCATACTAGTGGACTTCAATCTACAGTTAGCTGCTTAAACACAACAATTAGCAGGCAAACAGTGTCATTTCTTTTGCACTTACTTGGAACAGATATTGTATATTTTTGTCACTTATTGTTTGATGCCTGTTGCTTAAAAGTTGCTTTAGTTTCAAGTTTCATGAAAAATGGCCCTTGTTTGGCTTTTAACAAAATTGTCCGTAGTGTGTGAATGAGCGTATGAATGTTGACCGGAGGTCCCACCACCGTCGTGAAATGGGAATAAATACAGTGGTGATTGTCCCTAGTTGGACTACAGGGATTCCTAGATGGATGCCTAGAAAGGGACTACTACATGTTACACTTACCCTTGTTATTCTCATTACACCTTCCAGTGGTCTCAGAGAGCTCTTTCTCCAGATCATAGAATGAGTAATAAGACTCGCAGCCTGTTGACTTTTTTCCCCCGAATTTTTTTTTTTCTTGAGCATGTTCTGTATCACATTGAATCAGAAATATTGAATCAGAAATTAGTTTTTTTTCTTTGTTAAAATACCTACACAGCGGTACCTCAGCATATGAATTTCATCCATTCCGGAGGCAAGTTCCTAAGATGAAATTTTGTATTAAACAACACATTTTCCCAATGTAAATGCAAATAATCCGGTCCAGCTACTCAAACAATATTACCTATATTACCAATTTACAACAATATAATCATATTTTTGTATATATATTTTTGCCAAACATTTAGAAAAGACATGTAAGTTAAGTAAACTATGAAATAAATAGACATTAAACCTTACTTAACTTTAATTTATGATTCCATTTGGCACTGACTGCTTTAAAAAAACTAACAAAAAAAGGCGGCTCCATTTTCTTCTTGTTACTGTCCTTTCTAACATTCTTGCCTACTCTATGCCGAGGTACCACTGGATAACTTTTGTTATCACTTAATATGCAGCATTAGAGATTTCACAATATTTCCAAAGGAACTGTTTAAGGCAGTTAAAGGTTTTTCTCACTTGCCTATGTTGTCTCGACACGCTCGCGGTGCAACTCCAAGAACTTGGTCTTAAACTCCTTCACTGAAACTTCTAGTTGGGTCACCTTGCACATCAACTCAGACTTCTCTTTCTCCAGCTGAGCATTGGACTCCATCGCTTCCTGGTATTTCCTCTCAGCATCAGCCAGAGAGACCTTAAATATTTCATAAGAATATTCAGACACTTTTACGTCCTACAATAATGTTTTCCTCCAAAAATACATGGAACATTTTTTCATTTCGGTAAAGTACACAAAGTCTGTGGTGGAACTAAAGGAACTGCTAAATGTTAAGAGTTTCCACTTACCCTCATCATCTCATCACATCTTTCTGTAGACTCAGAGAGCTCTTTCTCTTTATCCTGCAATAAGGCTTGCAGTCTGTGCACTTCAGCTCTCAGGTCGTTCTTGTCAGCCACCAGACCAGCATTGCTGCCCAGCAGCCCCTGGTATTCCCTCCCAAGTTCAGCCAGAGAGGCCTGGATGTTAAAACAAAATGTTCGTATTATTTTCTTCTATACCCACAGTTAGACATATGAAAACTTGATAAATCACTTGTCAGAACAGGTTTCATGAAAAAACAAGCTTACCCTGAGTGTTGCTTTTTCCTGATTTAAAATCTTCTCATTGAGCATGTTCTTCATCATGTCCTATACAACAAAAACATTTTCAAATACGTTTTGAGCCTTTAGTGTGACTCAACATGCAGTGCTACAATATTTCTAAAGAAACCGGTTAATACGACGTTGTCCTCACTTACCCGAGTTGTCTTGATATGCTTATTGTGCACGTCCAAGAGCTTGTTGCTCATCTCCTGCACTGAATTGTCTAGTTGGTTCATCTTGGACATCAGCTCAGACCTCTCTTTATTCTCCTGAGCACAGCACTCCATCACTTCCTTGTAGTTTTCCTCAGTTTGAGCCAGAATGACCTATACATATATACAGAGGGGCCCGAAAACGCGTTACATGAAAAACACATGCTTCTCTTCTGACGGTCACATGATGGCATCAACAATGGTACGACTGAATTATGCGACTACCATAATTCAGTTATTAAAAAGACAAATACATATAGCAGTCCTCTGCGTTTAACTCATAGTGTAGGCTTCGGCTCTTTAATAAGCGTCTCACTGTAACGAGCACTGTTGATTGTTGAACCTTTTTCCTGATGATGTTCCAATACTTCTGGCCCTCGAGAATCCCAGAAAACTGTAAGCAGTGATGAATTTTCATTAATTCGATGGTTGAAATTGTGAACTTTTTCTCGGTCGGTGATTGAGGATGTTTCCGTTCTATAATTTGCTGTTTACTCTCAGACTCATAGTGATGAACCCATGTCTCGCCACCAGTAATGATTCTCTTTAAGAAACTTTCACCTTCCTTAGAGTAACGCTTCATATTTTGTTTGCAGATATCCAAACACTTTTGGATATTTTGCAGAGCAACTTACACTTTTTATCCCGTAATACATCTAAGCAATTGAGGGTTAAGTGCCTTACTCAATAATGGCAACTTGGTGGTTGTGGGGTTTGAACCTGGAACCTTCCGAACCATAGTCCAATGTTTTAACCACTGAACTACCCCCGCCTAATTAACAAGTTAGTCCTGCGCTCCATCAGATGGAGAAATATTCTTAAAAGTAGCGTGTTTACTTTTCCGATTGACGACTGACACAAAGTGTACTACAGCGGTCATGACTTTGTGTCAGCTCTTACCTCCACTACGTGCTCGAAGCGTTGGAAATTTTCTCTCATCTCCTGGAACAGTGATGCCAGGACATGGTGAGCCTCCTCCTCTTGCTCCTTCTCCTGAAACACAGCCAAAGAGAGAGAAGTGTTTTGGACTTGAGTGCTTAATTTCACCTTTTATTGTCACATTGAAACATCAAGTTTAAAGATTGACAATGTTATAGACTGAAAGCAGTTTTAGCTTGGATGTTAGTAAAGCGCCATGGAGGCACTGAACTACAGATCCCATCAGCCACTGCTCAAGTCACATGCTCTTGAACGTGTCATTTGTTTTGTATTATGGTGGCTGTATTTAAGACCCGGGTTCTGTTTGTCTAGTGTCCATTGTGTTAGTCCTCACATACAGTCCTGGTCTGAATCCTAAAGATTTGCTTCTATATGCTCTATAGTAAAATGTACCTTCAGTAACTCATCACGCTTCTGTAAAGCCTCCTCCATCTCCTTGCACTGTGCCTCCAGGATCCGGTGAGCCTCGTGCTCTCGCTCCTTTTCCTAAAACACAACCGTACAGACCATCTATCCTGGAACATCACAGGTCATGGCTGAATTTTTAAACAGTCTGCTTGATGCAAGAGTTTTTTTTTTTAACTTACCCTCTTTAGCTCCTCACACCTTGTCTGGGCCACAGAGAGCTGCTCTCGGAGTGTGGTCACTTTGGACATCAGGTCGTAGTCTGTACTCTCCAGGCTAGTGTTGTTCTCCATCATCTGCTCGTATCTGGTCTCAGTGTCAGCCAGAGGGTCCTGAAAGAACAACCAAGCTTATTGGTGTTTATTTACTTCACTTTACTGAGAACTCATCAATCATCAAAACCCGACTGGAAAATCTTCCCAAAATTGAACTTTTGTGAAACCTTGTGTACATTACTGTATGAGGCACGTAAAGCACTGGAAGGCTAATGTCAAGAAGAATGTACTGTAAATTGTTTAAGGCTTTGAACATGTGATTATTATGTAGTGTTAGTGCAAAATTGTAGTTGTAAAGTTGAGTATCTTAGGCCTTGTTTACGCTGTTTAAGTTGTACGTCTTTCTTCGTCCGCCAAATACACTCCATGTTCGGTAATGGGAAAGGGAATCAGAAATGAGAAATTGAAAAGGGGGATCGAATACAGATAACTTTAGCGCTGTTATTTCAGTGGCAAAAATATAAACTAACCCCAGTTAAAATATTCAGTTTAGCTTTTTTGGTGCAGGTGTTTGTTTACATTAAGTACCTTATTCGTAGCTTATTTTAAAGTAGATTATTAAATCCGGCACATAAATGTTTATAACATCACTTTTACTCAACATTTTGATTTCACTTACGGTGCAGGTTACACTTCAGAAAGATACTGCGAATGTTTTTCCGATTTAAGATACGCCCAGAGTTTGACGCATATGCAGTACGCTGTCAAAACGTCCATTTCTTAATCCGGACGTTTATACTCAGAACTTCACTTCTAGTAAGCATCTTTCTACATTCTGCATACTGGTAATAACTACCTAAATATACATTTTACATACAAATTATACCCATTAATAAAGCTGGATTACTCTTTTACTCGCCAGCTCTTCAGATCTCTAATTCCTGTAAAATTTTATGTGACTGTGGTTTTGGAGAGTACCTCAGGGATGGTAGTGTCAGTGTGTGTGGCACTGGCCCCATCAGACATCAGGCTTGGATACAGTGAAGAATTCTTTTTGGACGCTGTCTGCACCTGGACTAAATAAATAAATAAATAAAAATGTTAAAAATACTGTACATATTAAATGAGCAAAAATATGCTATATATAGGAATATTTCCATCCATCCATCCATCTAGGTACCTTTGTAGTCCAACTGGGGACTGTGGAGACCAATGGTGACCATTGTACTTATTATACAGTAGGTACTGTATAGTTTGGTATATAGATACAACCCCAACTAGTGCAAATCTGTTGGCTGCAACATCCTCTGAAAAAGCTGGGACAGGGACAATTTAAGACTAATAACATAGTATACAAGAATTTCCACAGAAAGGCCTGGTCCTGGGTAATTTACTTGGCATGGGTAAATTGCATATCTGTGAGCGCACCATTAATGCTGAAATATACGTCCAACATACGCTGCCTTCCAAACACCATTTTTTTCAGAGACACCATCTTTTTCAGAGACGTCACAGTCTATTTCAGCAGGACAACTCCATTGCATTCTCCGATTGAGAATGTATAATGCATTATAAAGTGGAAAATGTGCCAACGAACAACCCCGGACAACTGTGCAGCTGAAGACCTGCATAATGGAAGAATGGGGGAAAATCCCACTAGCTAAATTTGACCCAATGGTGTCTTCAGTGTCCAAATGCTTGAAGGGTGTTTTTAACAGAAATGGTGATGCTACACAGGGGTAAACGGTCAACTGGCCCAATTTTTTAGGAGGATGTTTCAGCCATAAGATTTGAAATGAGTGCATATTTCAACCACCAATTAAATTTGCATGGCAAATCATCTAACAATGATGAAAACTTGTTGTAGAATTTTCAATATAGTACAGATGAATTCTTTTCGGTTTGATAGCCAATTTGCATACTGTCGCAACTTTTTGGAATTGGGGTTTTAGACAAATTGAAAGAGAGAGCGAGGGAGAGAGAGTACATCACCCAACTTTACATCACCCAGTGGAAACATAATGACAAAGTACAGTCTCAGCGTGCGCACGCACACACACACACACACACATACTGGTCTTTAAGACAGGTCGGTATGAAGAAAAAAACATGGCCCTCCACAGAGCAGAGATTATACACACTGAGCAACAACAACACAGCGGACACACAGCTGCACTTTCTAACATAGTGTGACAAATTTAAACATCTACATGGAACATATTTCCGAAAATGTCAATCCACACACCAAGTACATACCCCAAACTGATTTAATTTTTATTTTATTAGTTTCCTTTATGTTTATTTGTATTCTTGTTAGTTCTTTAATTATTATTTAAGTTTAGTTTATTTATTATTATTATTATTACTATTCCATACATCCATCTAGGAGCCTCTGCAGTCCAGCTAGGGGCCGTGGAGTCCAGTGGTGATTACCACTGAATTTATTCCCATTTTACGACCGCGTTGGGACCTGCGGTCAACATTCACACACTGTAAGGTACAGTATTATACTATGATGAGAAGATTCCTATGCCCATAAAACAACCCCCTTATTGTGCTTCCTGAGTCCTATAGCCTGTATCCAGATGAATATACATCCAAACAGCTCTTTATTGTTTAACCAAAAAAAATGCTAATGTATTTCCTATCATCTGTCTGTTTATGAAATGCTTAAATATGATCTCTTTGCTGAGAGTAAACAGAGATCTTCAGAAATCATGCATGCATTTATATGTGTGTGTGTGTGTGTGTGTGTGTGTGTGTGTGTTTTGTCTCTCCCGGCGGTTCAGAGTCTTGCCGGTAACAGTGTGAAGGACACAACAAGCAATAATTCTTCTTCTTTTAAATCATCTTAATACTTGGTCATTCTTGTCCTTTTAAACCTAACACACACACACACACACACACACACACACACTTTCACACATTATGTGCAATTTTTTTCTGTTAGCTTTATTTAGTTTAAAATAACCCATAAAAAGCCTTGTTTAGCCTTTGTGAGCATTTTTGGAAGAAGGCCCCATCAGTAATTGTTTTCCAAATTCCTCAGCACACATTCCAGTTTCTTAGTTACACAAGAAGCTTTTCTTTTGTTTTTTTTTGGAAAGGAGAAGAAAAGAGAGGCTGCTGATGAAATGACAGCGGTGACATGAAGTAACTTTTCATAATGTTTCATAACATTAAACATACTTTGTATATATCTGTACAAAACATAAACAGATACAAAGTACTTCTTCTATATCGCTTTATCCGACACGAGGTCGCAGGGGGCCGGGAGCCTATGCCAATCCACAGCAGGGCACACACACACACACTACAGGCAATTTGGGAACCTATTTGGCCTATTAATCTGCATGTCTTTGGACTGTGGAAGGAAACCCACCAAGCACGGGGAGAACATGTAAACTCCATGTACACGGACCCTGAGGCGGTCCCTGAGGGAATCGAACCTGGAACCTGAAGGTGCAAGTTGACAACGCTAACCACTAAACCACCACGCCTCCACTATTACTCATACTACTTATTATTTTTAAGATGCTAATAGTGTCTTTAAAAAAGTGTCTTAGTGATTGTTTGTATTGATGTTTTGTTTATTCTAAATTTGGATATGTTGAAACTTTTTAATTAGAAAGTTTAACTAGTTTAGTTTGGTTTAGTTTTGTAATGCTTTTGAAACAATAATGTATGTGTATGGTCATGCCAACTCTACAAGTGTGTGTGTGTGTGTGTGTGAGATAGAGAGTTGCTGGTGGTGTCCCCTACCCTCACTGGGACGTGTTGTCTCTCCACGTCTGCACTTCCTATGAGTGTAATATAATCCTCCCGCTATGGCTGCAGCGCCAGTCACGAGCAGCAGCGGGCGCACGGGGAGATCCTCGTGCCGGAAACCAACCAACCTCTTCAAATAATCCATGACAGTGAGTCAGCGAAATCATGTCCCAACTTTAAGGGAACGTCTCTCTCTCTCTATCTCTCTCTCTCTCACGCGCGCGCGCGCTCTCTCTCTGTTGCGTCGATGACGTCACAAAGCAAAGACGCCTTTCGATACACGTTACTGTCACGGAATAATAAATAAAATAATCATCATCATATTTTCATGTTGTTGCTTTTTTTACGTGAAATGTTTATTGTCATCATAACAAAAAAAAATTTACGTTTTGACAAGATATTTGATAACATATATTATTACAAAGTAAAATAAAATACCTCTTGTTACTTTTGATAAAAACATGAAGGTTGGTTGTTTTTTTTATTCTTGTTACTCACTCATCGTTTATACTGCTTTATCCTGTATACAGGGTCGCAGGGGGACTTAGTTCGGGGTACACCCTAGAAAGGGTGCCAATACATCACAGGACGGACACACACACACACACACACACACGCAGGCTTAAACACTCATACACACACTACCGGCAATGGAACACCAAATTTGGGAACATACAAACTCCATGCACACAGACCTGATGTGGGAATAGAACCCGGAACCTGGAGGTGCAAGGCGACACCATGCTGTCACCATGCTGCGTGCATAAAACAAGCTCCATTAATACAGCTTTGGAGTGAAAGAACCTAAGTGTCTTGTACAAAGCCCTGATCTCATCAGGTGTCCACATACTTTTGGACATATCGTGTAATTAATGAAGCTACAGTATGGTTGTGGTTTGAATTGACTGAATTGATGAGGGACACATTAAATGGGGTGCCAATACATCACACACACACACACACACACTACGGGCAATCTGGAAACATCAATCAGCCTAATTAATCTGCATGTCTTTGGAGTGTGGGAAGAAACCAGAGAACCCAGAGGAAACCCACCAAGCATGGGGAGAACATGCAAACACCACACATACAGACCCGAGGCGGGGGTTCGAACCCTCAACCCTGGAGGTGCCGTGACAGCAATGCACATCTGTAAAACTTGACTCGAGGGATCAAATATTCAGCTGAGTTAAAGAATGAACATTAACGTTATCTACTTGCACGAGCCATAGATGATTCCAAAGTTACATGATGCTAACCAGGACCACCAGCTGTATTCGAATGTTATCTCAGCTAGACTTACTAGCATGGCTTTTTTCAGCAAGTGCTACACTAAATAGAGAAGAAAAGTATCAATGTGCAGGGTTTGACAACAACAAGTAAAATAGACTTTTCTTTGTGAGTGTGAAGTCATTTTTTTTTAAACAGCCCCAAACCTCAGTTTAACATTTTATTTAAGACCTAAGGACTAAATGATCTGGTTGGGCCGTAAGACATTTTCAGATTTCAAACTGTGCCGTGGCGTCAGTAAGTTTGAAAGTGGATGGATCTAGAGTTTGTAATGAGATATACACATAATTTGATAAAAATCAAGAAAAGTATTCAATTTGAATCATTAACTCCAATCCATTAAGTGCATTTTTAAAATAATCAACACACTTTTAACTTCCAGATGTAACACACCTGCTTACTGCAGAATGGCTGAAAAACACATCTTCCAATTGAATGTATCAGAATGAAAACAGGTGTTCAAGACTAACAACCATATACACAAATATACAGTGCATCAAAAATGATTTAATTCAAAAAGGGAAACGCTCATAATTTATATATTTACTACACATGTCAAGTGTGACAAGTGACGTATTTTAAGCCTTTTTTTTTTGCTTTGTTTTAATTTGGATGAATTTGGTATGCATTGGTAGCTCAGAGGTAGGTTTCCCTCCTGCCATGCAGAAGGCCTGGGTGTGATTCCTGGCCAATTCCCAAACCCCAGCCACCGGGTGCAGTGCCGATTGCGATCCCAAAATGGGAGGGTTGCATCAGTAAAGGCATTTAATGTAAAACATGTGCCAAGTTATTGTGAGGATCAAATGGTCCGCTGCGGCGAGCCCACAAATGGAGCAACCGAAAGTCAACAAAAACAATTTAGATGATTATGGAAAGTATGCATGCCACTAGGCCAGGACTCACAAATTACTGTATATAATTGATCCAAATTTTTTTTTAAATGCACTGCACGAGTGAGTGGCAGCATGTTGCTCATTTATATCTACAGGCATTGGTCAGAGACCATGAGTACCAATTGCAGTAATTCTGAATCAACTCAAAAATTATCATGGACACGTCTCAGACTCTAGTCCCTATTTTTGGTGAATGCGGTACATGCTATAACATTCAAAACAGTGCTGAAAATACTATTCCAAATTTACTGTTCCTTTGCCACTACAATAAAATGTGCTGTCAAGGCTTTTTCCTAGATTTTATAGCATGGCTGTAGGGATTTGTGTTCAATTGGCCAGAAGAGAATTATGTATGCATTGATTGGAATTCGGTCAATGTTACACTTAATTGTTGGTCTTCCTTCCTTCCTTCCTTCCTGTCTGTCTTCTCTCCCTCCATCCCTTCTAATACTACACTACACAGGCCATAAGAGGGCAGTGCGACACAGGCAGAGAGGCAGAAGGACAAAGCCACTTAATGTACAGAATGAAAGAAGTCATTTGAATGAACAGAAACTCTAATACAGGAATTCAAAGTATATATGATTTCATAAGAGATGCATTAATACCATTTTTTAGACAGTAAAAGAATGCTCACACTCATTTACACACTACTGGCAATTTGCGAACGCCCATTAGCCTTATTTTTGAACTGTGGGAAACCCTGTGAGTACCTGGAGGAAACCCACCAAGCATGGAGAGAACATGCAAACTCTATGCACACAGACCCAAGGTGAGAATCGAACCCTCGACCCTGGAGGTGCAAGGCGACAGTGCTAACCACTAAGCCACTGTGCCACATCAAGCACTATTGATCACCCAAGTTAGTATTAAATAAATATCAGTATTATTTATTTAAGGACATCAAAGCATATCAATAACAACACTGGTACTGGGTAGCAGACTGATAATGATGTCTGATACATGTAGGTGATACAACATGACATAAGCCTGGTCTATGTTATGCTAATGAACATACAACATGAAATCAAAGTGATCTGGAATAATTTTTTTGGATACTGCAAAGTGTTCTCTGTGAAAATATCAACAAGAACATTTTCATACAATATTAAGAGTAACCCAGTCCAACATGGTAAACATACACACATGCACAGCATGCAAATGCTGGCTAGGCGAGGAAAAATGTCTACAGAGGACGTGAAGCAAATAACAGCTGCGCATACCCAGAAAGTTGTTTTCGCTTGATGATAAGCACCTATCGGCCATTGACAGCAAGGGATTCCAATGCAGTGAAAACAAAAATGCGGTCTACCTGCAGGTGTTCGGGGCTGCTTTTGCAATGTAGAACAAATCCCACTCTCTTCCACCTTACTCAATTCAGGGTACACTTTATGGCCAATGTGGATGCCTGATTTTGCCACAAAGTTAAAGGCACAAGATTGTCTAGTATCTCTTTAGACAAGATTTCTTAGACTCTTGTACATCTGGAATTATTTTTTTTACACAAGAGTCTAAGGAAGCTCTAAGCAAGCTCCATGAATACATGTTTTGACTAGTTAAATGTCAAACTGACCGTATCAGGTGTCCACATACTTTTGGCCACATAGTGTAACTAATGAAGCTATGATTGTACTCTGAATTTTACTCTTTAGGTTCATCATCAGAGGAATACGCATTGTGGTAGGTTCCTCGTCTGCCATGTGCCGGTCCCAAGCCCGGATAAAATGGGAGAGTTTTGTCAGGAAGGGCATTCGGCATAAAACTTGGATGGTCTGCCATGGCGACCCCTCAATAGGAACAGCTGAAAGACCGCGTAGAACCCTTGTACCCAAAGGTTAGATGGTTCAAAGATTGGTTTTGGGAACCAGCCTTTTCTTTGAAGATGTACTGTACCTCGGATTAGCCGTGAACAAGGCAGTGAGGTGAGTCATGAACCTGTCAGCGTGTTGGCAGAAGTTTGCACTCATACAATCATTACTAGCTGTAATGAAAGACTGAAACCGAACACGGACAGTTCAGAGGCAATTTGGAACGACTTAGAAGCAATTACTAAGGAGTGTTGTTTAAGATGATATAACGCTATCAGATGTGCGTTCCTTGCTGAAAGCGCTACCATGACTTGTTTTGAATGTGGGTTTTTGGCAGGCAGCTGCTCTCCACTCTTTCCAGTACTACCACAAAATCTTTTAATTGTACGCAGCACCGCACCATACCAGCCTACTTTCACCCATGTTCATCATGGAAATGCATGCAATCATAATACTTGGCTTTGAATTGGTCTTTTTCTGGGGTACAGCATACAATTTGCCTAAGCCCAAGGGGTCTTAACGTTCTCTTAGTGATGACTAGAAGTTACCCGTGGCTCTGCACACATACATGAGGTTCTGCCCCCTTGCTTATCCTGAATACTGCGTATTACCGTTACCTGTAAATGAATTGTGCTGTTATTAACTCGTTGCTGCTCCTTACGCTGCTCCAATGTTTTGGCAGGCCGTACTTCTTTTGCCCGCCGTGAGTGCTGTCACTATAAAAACGTCACAGCCTGATCCAGGGTTTCATTCGCTCTTTGTTTTGCTGTAGACGCTCTGCACTCTCTGATCCAGGGTTTCAGTAGCTATGAACTCGGATCAATGCATGTTGCCGTTGACAACACTGTCTACTGTTAGAGTCAGTGAGGAATCCCTGTGACATGCTTATGGTTTGACACATATGTTGATGATGACGCTGCCCACTGCTACATTCGGTGTAGCATTCGGTGTCATACGCCTGTGACACGCCTGTGCCGGACTTACCTATGCAAACAAAACACCCAAGCAGAATTTCTCTTTCATATATAGATTGATTGACTGGGTCATTGGTGGCTCAGTGGTAGGTTTCTTCCCCACCATGCCCGGGTTCGATTCCCACCCAATGCCCAAACCCCTGCCACTGGATGCAGTGCCAGTCCCAAGCCCTGATAGAAATGAAAGGGGTTGCATCAGGAAGGGTATCTGGCTTAAAACCTGTGCCAAGCTGTTGTGCAGATCAGTTGGTCCACTGTGGCGACCACTTGACTAGCAATAATATACAGATGATTGACTACAGCTGGCAACTTCGCTGTGTCAACATAAAAAGGAATTGACTGACGTAACCCTTTGAACTGAAAAACACCCAGTACATTAAGAACGTCTAAGGAGTTTGACATGATGATGATGATGCTGTCTACTGTTGCTACGGTGAGGAACTTGATATATATATAGAGAGAGATGATTGACTACAGCTGGCAACTTCTCTGTGCAAACATTGAAAAACTCACAGAACGTCTAAGGAGCTCAGTGCCGATCTGAGAAAGAGGATGGTAGATTTCAGTATAACAACTGATTCCAACATTAGGTCAAACAATTGTACATAGTTTAAAGTTACGTGAAGGTGTAGCCACTTCAAAACATTTTGCAAGTAGACCCAAAAAAGAGGGGGGAAAAAAGGAAAACAAAAACATTTCACATCCTTTAATGTTTGCACCTGCAGCATTTATGAACTGATTTGTTTTTATATATTCAACACACATCTCTTAACTCCTTCCCCTCAGGAATCAATTCACATTTCTCTAACATGCTTTTGCCAGAACATTACACACACTCGAAACTAAGGATAATGAGAAATTTTATAAATATTGTTATCTCACATTTCCATTCTTGTTTATATGACTTTCTTTGTTTGAGTGGTTCAAAAACGGCAAACCACAAAGTGCTTTTCTCGTGCTTTTGTTCACACCCACCCACCAAAAATGATCATGTAACAGCTCTGTTTTCACAGCAATTTGTCTTTGATTTCTTTTCTCCCTTCATCTTGGGGTGCTCAGCAGAAGCCTGTAACCTGATGTGTGCCAGCCATTTCCATCAATCAGTTCCGCTTAATTGTTGACCTGGCTGAAGTCTGTGGTTTTGATGTTAGGCTGAAGAGTGAAATGCCACAAGGAAGCCACTTGCAGAGAGTTTAACAGACTGTCTTTTTTCCTTTTTTGCTTCTTTATTTTATTTTATTTTTTTACGATTCATACTCTGGTGTTTGGCAGAACCTTTACAGTATGTGCTGCATCTGAGTGAGCACAGGCTGAAATGTCAACAAGTTCTCAAAGTAATATGATAATATTAGCTCACTTTAACTCATTCTGTGATGAAAGTCCAAGGATAGTTATTGGATTTCTTGCATTTTCCATATTCACAAATCTAAGATTTGAAAAGATTTGAAAATGTACATAGTTCATCTTTTGGGACGTGCCGAGCTGCAAACACTGGTAACAAAACAAATCCCCTCCAAAGCCTACTACCACTGGCTTGGTGCTAAAAGGATATACTGTAGAGTCAGGTTTCCATTTTAAAATACAGTGGGTATAGAAAAGAATCATCCCCCTTTAAAATAATCACTTTTGTTGCTTTGTAGCCTGAAATGGAGACTTTTTTGTTTTATCCAGTTGTATTTACTCCAAGTGATCCAAGTCAAAATTCTTAAATACGTCATGAAAAACTCATAAGATGGAAGGTCTGGAATTGATTACAGTTGTTGAATTTGCATTTGGTAGCTGTTTATGAGAACTCTTGTGAATCAAAGAGATCAATGCAAAGCAGGGATGAAAAAAACCTATCCTATCAGAGTAATAGCAAAAACGTTTACGAATGGCCAAATCAATATACTGTACATTGTTTAAAAAGGAATGCACTGGCAGGGACAGCAATACCAAAAGACCTAGAAAAACATGGAAGCAATGGGTTAGCACTGTTGCCTTGCACCTTCAGGGTCAGGTTCGATTCTTGGGGGTATGTTCTTCCCTGTGCTTGATGGTTTCCTCAGGGTACTCCGGTTTCCTCCCACAGTCCAAATACATAGCGATGAATGCTTGTTTTAAATGTTGATCGAAAAACTGAGAATGAATACAATGGTAAGTACTATTGGCCCCCACAGTCCCTAGTTGGACTTTCCTAGACGGATGAACGGAGTAATAATAATATTAATAATAATAATAATAAGTGAATGTGGACCTGTGTTACATCTGTTCTTTCCAATATTTTAGTTAGAAATAGTTAACTAGTAATACGGTGGGGAAAAAATCAAGTTTTTGAAAACTAGTCTGTACCAGGTTTTTGAGTACAGGAGTTATTGTAGCCATTTTAATAAATAAAGGATGAAGAACAGGAGCGAGAGATGAAAGTATGATATCAGTTATTAAAGAGGACAGGAAACGTAGACAGACTTTTATTAAGCGACTAGAAAAGGTGTCTAGCTGGCAGACAGCGGGTGCACAAATGAAACCAGATATTTTAAATGGAAGTTTAAAAGTAGATAGCACAGTGAAGAGGGAAACCTGAAGAGTTAAGGAAGGTACACTGTATGTAGTATTATATAAAGAGTGAATGTTTTCAAATTTGGCAATACAATGGGTTACAGCTGGGCAGCTCATCTGTGAAAAAAAAAAAGTTATTAAAGAAAGTATCTGAATGTCATACATATCCTTGTAGACAACAACACCAGGAGTTCCAGACTTTCTAGGCAACAGCCTTTTGCTTTACATTGCCTTAAATCAATCAGGTGTAAACTAGAGGAGCAGAGAGAGTAAAGGAAATACTCTGAGCTTTCCACAGGAGCAAGGACATTTAAGACACTGAACAATCCATCACTGTAACTTGAGACTGGGGGTGGATGAATTGTCTTGAATTGATGGGGAGTTTATCAAGTTCACCAGAAAGAGCAGATAAATCATTGTTCTTGATATTTCAGAAGGGAATTGAATGAGAAAGGTTTGGATTTGGTAAAGGTAAATTAAGACTGAAAGGAACTTGCTAGTGATCAATATTGCCCGAATCAAATGCGGTACTACTGAGAGCCAGAGCAGGAGATCAGTGCAAGAATACGTCTTTTAGAGTGAGTAGGAGGGTCTATTACTGAATTTCAAAACTGTTAAGGCAGTTTCTTGTTATAGTATTTTTAATCTTATTTCTATGTACATTATATTCAAAATACACAGCAATATTGTATTAGGAGACATAGAACAAAAGGACATCAAGGAAACATTAAGGAGAGTTCATTAAAGACACTACTATTGGACTTGGACGATCGATAAAGAAGCACTGAAATAGTAGGAGGTAGCCCATTGATTTGTAAGGCAATGGACTCAGTGGAGACATACACAGGTACAGTTATATAAGACATTTTTATTTCCCATTCAGGCGGAATCCAGGAGGAATCCTTTGATTAAGATAAGGAAAGCCATTGGATTGCTGCCACGTCTCAGTCAAACACAAAAAGAGGCACATCCTTAGATTGCTTTTGCACATAGTGATGCTAGCTAGCACACTATGGCCTGATAGCACACAATGGAAAACAGCTTGTCCAGTTTTCTTGAAGGATGGCAAAAGGGAAGACCAGAATGATGATGATGTTCATTTATAATTAAAGAAATTAAACTTTGTTGGCATAGTGAATATATTCCAGATAAAAATATGAATTAATTACCTGGCAATGTAGAGGTAAAAAAACAATGGCACAGAGGTGGTATCGCATTTCGCTGTAGGGTCCTGGAGCATCGTCATTACTGGGTAGAGTAAGGAAGGCATGACAATCCTGTAGAGATTGCAATCAAGCAACCCATTGATCCAAACAGTGGCAGGTGGTGTGATGCTAAATGCAGGTGCTGGAGAACAAAGTAGTGAAAACAACAATGAAACAGTGAAAAACAAGCAAACCAGTAACAAATCAGTGAACATGCAAAAATGCTGAGAGCAGCGGCAGCAAGTTGTGCCAGCATTCTTCTATCTTTTGCCATTTTTTTGATAATGATCACAAAAGTCCTTCCTTGGGGAAAACCCTTTACAATATTAGCCAAGTCAAGAAGACTCTCAAGTAGGTAGGCTTATCAATGCTTAAGTCTGTAATCAAATATCACATGATAATGTGCTATGCTATGTTCCAGAGCAGACCACATTATCATGGTGGGGCAGTGTGGTGTCATACATGTCATGCAAAATCGAATTGGGTGTTTATTGATCATGTGACTGGTGATAGAAGTAGTAGAATGAATTCGGAAATGTGTGGAGATATCTAGACACTGAACACCGATACTGATACTAATACAGCACTGATACTGTACCGCTTCACAATATAGATGCACAATGAGCCTAAAACATATTGCGAAAGTAATAGAAGGCAAAGACATGGAATATTTTTAAAGGGCCGAGTCAGTCACCTGAACTCAGCTCATTTGAGCATGCTTTTCACTTAATGCAGACAAACCTTAATGCAGAAAGGCCCATATGCAAGAAGTAACTGAAAGTGCTGCAGTAAAACATCACAATGAAGGAAACAGCATTTGGTGACGTCCATGGGCTCCAGGCTTCAGGCCATTGTTTACTACAAATGTTTTGCATCAAATTGTTGAAAAATTATTCTTAAATGTATAATTGTTAGTTTGTCTAAATGCGTTTGAGTCTAGGCAATATACCCTATTCAATGGTGAAAGTCTACATTTAATTCTCTAGTTCAAACTGATATATAAAACAGATCACAAGTTTCCTCAAAAGTTCAAAAGTTTGGGATCACTGTTTAACTCCATGATCATTCCTGATTTTTATTTCTTTCTAAACTGTAAAGCAATAATGAAGGCATCCAAAATATAAAATAATCTCATTTGAACAGTTGATTTTGAGATGTTTCTGCTACTTAGTCTTTGTAAATCCTTCATAACGGCTCTAATCTGGGGTGATGTTTGTTAATTGGTGACTTCTGAGGCTGGTGACTCTAAATGAACGTCTTCTCTACAGGTAAGTCTTGGTCTTGCTTTCCTGAGATGGTCTTCATGAGAGCCAGTTTCATCATGGTGCTTTGATGGGTTTTGCAAACACACTTGACACAATATTGTTCTTGCAAGAATTATTCCAGAAAGGCTGACGTCTGTGTCAACAACTGACAGTTGTTGTTGTTGTTGTTCCATAATTACCTAATTCCATATGTGTTACTTCCTAGTCTTGAAATTCCCAGTATTGTTGTAGAATATAGAAAATGAATCACTAAACAAAAACAAAGAAATTTGCAATTGATCTCAAACTTTTGAGCGGTAATGTACAGAATATATAAATTTCCTTGACTACATCTATGACATCTCTAGAAATTGGTGTAATTAAAACAGACAATGATTTCAATTAATTTGCCTATACACATACACAGATTTATTTAAAACTCTTTGTATGGAAACTTGAAACAGAACTGAGTGGTTGCCAGTAAAAGCATAAAATACATAACCATTGTGCTCTAACAATAAATGTCCTAATAAATGACAGGCAGTGGACAAACCTGGTAGCAGACAGACTTAAGGGAAAGGCTTAACCTCTTAACAAAAAGTAATTATATTTCTCCTTTTAAGGGAAACTAATCACACACACTCAACTTGTGACCTGATTGGGCATAAAGTAAAACAGCAATTGCCATCTTTTACTGTTTTATCATTCTGATATATTTGTAATTGTAGTGGGACAGCAGGATGGATCGTCTGCAGCAGACGAAGCTGTTATCGTTATCATTGTCCTCCTGCTCTCTGCTCCGCAACTGTCCCACAAACTCAACCTCATTCATCAGTTCCCAGGAGCAAGGAATTAATTGACTTTGCCTTTGGATTACCCCTGAGGCAGTGTGTTAAGACAATGAAGGAAAGCTTTGTCCTACACACTGTCTTTGCCAAGCTTGTGCCCATGCTCTTATACAGAGGGAAATGAATCAAGCTCTGTGTCTTATCTTATTCTCGCTAATTCTTTCAGCTTTGGCAGAGCCCAGTTTGTGATTTTCTTTCTGTTGGAGGAATGCCGTAGTTCCCTCTCTCCATATTTTCACAGTCCGCCCGTCTGCAGTCTGCTTTGCTTTGATTGCTTTCACTGGTTGTAAAAATCCATCCGAATCACTGTCATTTTATGTTGTCTGTTCATTAGCATGGCAGCGTAAAAAACAAGTCACTTCCTGGTCACTATGCATAAAATGCCTGGTTCAGGAAGGTTTGAATTGGCTGAAAATGGGTTAAGAACCCATCAAAGAATTTTTTCCAGATTTTCTCCCTAATTTAGTCGTGTCCAATTCCTCCCCGTCACTAGGGGGCTCCCACATTAAGGCTA
>JAQMYL010000012.1:32525979-32543593 GCA_030014365.1 Clarias pachynema
GCCTTCACTCTGCGGTCCAGCTCACCCCAAACCATCTTGATTGGGTTCAGGTCCGGTGACTGTGGAGACCTTTTTTTTTTGTTAAGTACATAACTCCACATGTGTTCATTCATAGTTTTGATGCCTTCAGTGAGAATCTACCAATATAAATGGTCATGAAAATAAAGAAAACACATTGACAGATAGATGAGAAGGTGTGTCCAAACTCTTGGCCTGTACTGTAGTATGCGAGGCATTCTAGAGGAGAAGGGGTGGCTGGTAGGATGAAATAGCAAACGAATTAGCAAACAGATTTGGAAAATGTATCTGTTAGGGATAAATCAATGGCTTTATGAGAGCATGGGAGTTGAGCGGTCAGTAGTGGCTTGAGATGAGGGCACCTCCTTGGGGTGCATGTAGAAGAAGATGAATGGTAGTTGTGATTGTCTGAGATCACTACATGACTACATTTAGGAGTAATCAGTCTACCTCACAGGTTTAGGGGTACAAAGGTGCATTAAGAAGAGAATTCAGGAGAAGTATGTTGATAGAGGTTTCTTGGTCTACAGTATGTCCCAGAATGGTTTCAGGATTAGATTCTTTTACTATGGAAGAGAACAACAAGACAGTGAATCAGCCTATGTATTTGGGATCCTGTACTGAAGCAAAGTGCAGATTGAAACTTTGCAAAAATTTTGGCACTTTGTGTCTGTCAGTGATTCATTTGTTTGCCAGCTTTCATATACTGTACTTCTTGTGGTTGGTGAGGAAGGTAAACGGATGGGCCAATCCCTCTTACCAATGATGGCATTGTTCTAATGCTAGCTTAACAGCCATCTTCTGGAGATCTCATCACATGAAGGCCCTGTGTGGTTGGCTTGGGATGTGTGTCGTGACTGGTGAGGGTCCCATGAAGACGATCCTGTCCTCGGCTGATGCAGACCGCTGTTCTCTGTGGACTTTTGATGGCAGTTTGGACTGGAATTTCCTACAGTCTACCTGATCCTCCAATAATGAACTAGAAAATAAACAGTATGACTGCACTACAATCTCTGCTATCCATTATCACACAAATGAGGATGGGTTCCCTGTTCAGTCTGGTTCCTGAGCTTTGGGGCAACACCCACCAAGCTGCCCTAACATATTATTAGTTACAGATACATTTCAGGTGTTTGGATTTAGGTAGACAGTTATTCTATCTATTTTCAAATGCTTCTAACGTTCTAAAGGGGTTTTATTTAGAACATTTTGTGTAAGCGAAACCCTTCTGTTGTCAGGTAGTTGTGGGTTATGTGGGCTGGTCCCGCCAGGCCAATAGAACCAATACGCTCTAGCGGGTGCTAGATATAATATTTAATTAAAGACAGTAAACTGTGCTGACTGTCAAGTGTAATAGAAAAAAAAACACATATTTATTAAGGCTTTATGTCCTTGTGCTGCAAGTGGCCACTTGCGACTGTGACGTGTTCATGAGAGGAAATCAGCAAGGGTGTTCTTAATGCTTTATTGTCTCTAATTATTCCGGACACACTTTGCTTGTCTTTCATTTTAAGCAGGTCCTAAAATCTTTTAAGATTACTTATTAGATAGTAGAGATACACAGCAAAGAGCTAATAACCCTGAGGCAATTCACTGGTGATGTGACCTTATGATGCTTTGTGATCGCTGACACGAATGTGACCTGACGAGTGATTTTATGCTCAGATGGTGTTCTTATACTTTGATGTGTATATATATTACAGCTGCCTGTTTTAGTCCTTTTTGCATGCCATTGTTATTCTGGAAATCACCAGGTCTTGCCTTAAGTCCTAGAATGTTTTGATGAAGGGCCAGGGCTTCAGTTACAAGGATGAAACCTGCCTTTGTTTCGAGAGAACAGGGGAAATTTAGACATAAGGGCGTCAGGGGACCTTGTGTGTGTTTTTTTTTTTAGTTGCTATTACTCACTGATTAATGTAATATAAATCCAAGAGATTCTGTTTATATCTGTGGGTTCGAGTTGAGACTAAAGTACCATAATAATCTGACAATCTTCAAACAGCAATGAAAATGTGATGTAATGGACACATTAACTAGCACGTATGTGTGTGTGTGTGTGTGTGTGTGTGTGTGTGTGCAGCTGGAAATCTGACCTTTGAGCAGCCAGGTGAAATACCTGTTGAAAAGCTTTGATAAATGGGCTGGCAAAGCCGTCTTCATTACTGCACCCTGCGTCTGAATGCGCTTGGAAACATGTATACCATGACTGTTATTAATTGTGCACATTGGGAATTTCCTGCTTCTGTATGAGTTTTCATATTTATTTTACTAGTGTTATTGTAGACTGACCGAATTCATCACTTCCCACGTTGTATTCTGCTATCTTGGCCAGGTCTCTCTTCACACTTTTACCTGGTTAAATAAATTAAATGATGAATTATGTCCTTAACTCTAGCCACGTCTGCTGTGTCATTGACACCAAACTTAGACACCATAGACTTAAACTTAGACACCATAGACTTAATTAGTGTTATTTAGCTAGTCTTCCACATTACTAACACAATGTTAGCATTTCATCGAGGATTGTGGGAAATGTTAACTTTAAATCATAAAATGTAGGCTATAAACTAGCTACACAACTAGCAAACATCCTAAGTAACTAATTTAACTAGCTAGATAGTGTATTAGTTCACATTTAAAGTGTTAGGCATGTTTAAATGGGCAATTTGTTAGCTAGTGTTAATACTGCTAAACATGTCCTTTACAAAATTCTGTGATGTCATTTGTTAATAGTTCTTCCATGTCATGTTCACAAGCGAAAATAATCAGGACTATTAGTTAATTGAATAAAAATTATTTTTTCCTTTCAGAATTAATTTTAGGTAGCTTTGTCTTTTGCTAAGTAACGCTAATTTGAGCATCATAAAAATGTAGGCTCAAACTAACTAGCTTGAAAGCAGCTAACTATTTAGCTTGAAAGCAGTTTAAGTAATTATTTAAGTTGACCAGCTAATGTTATTCAATAAGCCAAGACCTGTGGCAATATCTGCATTTTAAAGTTCAGCATTCAAAATGCAGAAAAAACATTCTATACAGGTTAGCCATTAGCTAGCTGAGTGAACTAGACTGGCTGGTTTAAACGCCTTATTAAACTTAACATGTCACATGGATATTTGGTAGTGATTTGACAGTCATTTTTAATAAATAGCAAAAAACAGAGCTAGAAATGTGTATGAATTAAAGTGAGTTAATTAATGAATTAACCTAGCAAGCTATTGATACCTCAACAGGTTTCAAAGATAACTATCCAGCATTTGTTATGTTTCTGTGGAGCCCTGTAGTGATTACATCATTTTATTTCTAATTCGTTCACCCATTTTACAATTTTGAAAAAAAAAAAAAAAAAAAAAGAATTGCAAAATGTGCACACAAACTACTTAAAACCATGTGCATAACATGCTCAAAATGAGAGAAATAGGTGAATAAATTGTACTTTATCTTGATAAATTGTACTTTATCTTGATGTAAGGTTCAAATGAAACATGCACACGTTTCACATCCTGATAAGGTAATATAACTTGATTCCCTCATATTGAGTAATTGAAGAGCATGACTTTTCTCATGAATAAAGGTGTAAAACTGATTGCCATTTACAGAAGACTTCAAGAAGAGACACTTAGCCACAATAAAACATTTAATTGGTGCGAACGAAAAGGCTGTATATCCGTGAATGACGATCCCAGTCGAGGTGGCTTGGAGGACACTGCAGTCGTTCCCATGAACGTTCAGCCTGAACCTTTAATTTCGATCCTTGAATTTCGCCAACTTGCGCAAGAGACGCTTTTGTCTGTGGGAACTGTACACACAATCAACACACAAATACCGCTTGCACATTACTGCCACTCAGCTGGGAGTTATTGCCACGTCCCGTGTACACACCTGGCCTCACTCCAAGCCATTTCCACATGTTTGGCCCATTAAAGATAAGTGCATTTTACTGTTCTGTTATTCGTAGTTCATTCTCTCATTTTCAGAGAATGAAACACTCATTTCCAATGAAACATACTAGAAATAAATATATAATGTGACCACTCTGGGGCACTGTAAATTTCCCTGCTGTTAACAATGGAGGTGGTGCTCACTAAGCATCACTTAGTTGCTTAGTTAAAATAAGAACAGAATAGAAAATTTGCTGATAGCTGTGTTGATTGTAACACAAAGTATGGAACTCAGTATGACTGCGGATCAATCCCTGCTATCTGACATCACCCAAATGAGGATGGGTACCCTGTTGAGTCTGGTTCCTCTCAAGGTTTCTTCCTATTGCCATGTCAGAGAGATTTTCCCCTCCGCCCTTCGCTTGCTTATCAGGGATGATCCAACAATTGTGATTTATACTATGGAACCTTGTCATACGAATTAATTCGTCCTGGAGGTGAGTTCTAAAGGCGAAAATTTGTATAAGAAATAATATAAAGACAGAAGACCTACCCAAAAATATTACCAATATTACCAATGTACAACACTATAATCATATTATTGCATTTAAACCATTTCTAAACATGTACAAGTAGTAAAAGATGAAATAAAAAGACTTTAAGCCTCACTTAACCAGTTCTTTTCGGTACTGGCTGCTTTGTCTTTTTAGTGATTATACCTTTCTTAATTTCCACTGAAAGTGGCTCCATTTTCTTGGGACTCATGGTGCAATACCTCCATTAAATCTTGCTCAAAATGCCAAAAAACTAACAAAAAGAGAATCATAAAATGTATAAACTCTCTTCGCTTGGCCTTCCACTGACATAAACCAGTTTTTTTTTTTTTTTTCGCAATTTTCTCCCTAATTTAGTCGTATCCAATTACCTTCGGTCATTAAGGCGCTCCTACATTAAGGCCACTAATACCAGTCAGGGAGGACCGATTACTCTGAAAATCCTTTGTATACCAATGCAAATTTCTTGCAAAATTTTAATTCTTATGGTGAAAATTCACAAGTGAGGGCATTCGTATGTCAAGGTTCAGCTGTACTTGTTTCCTCACACTTTTCAAATTCATTTCCATTATATATTTTTATTCTTTAAAGCAGTTTTGACAACATGGTAGGTCATCCCCAGGTCTCCTCATGCACCTCCAGGACCCGGGTTCGATTCCCGCCTTGGGGTCTTGTGTGCATGGAGTTTGCATGTTCTTCTCCCCGTGGTTGGTGGGTTTCCGCCGGGAATACATGGAGATTATGCTAACTGGTGTTCCCAAATTGCCCACAGCGTGTGAGTGCACGTGTGAGTGCACGTGTGAATGTTGACCGGAGGCTCCGCCTAACACGGTTGTAGAAATGGGAATAAATATAATGGCAATTATATTTGGTCTCCACGGTCCCTAGATGGATGGATTTTTGACATAGAACAAATCACACAAATGTTTCACCACTCAACCGGTTCACTTTTATTTGAGTAAGTATTTACAGTAATGTCTACATTTACTTCTACACAAGAGATTTTCTACTACAGAAGCACTACATTTACTTAGGTCAGTAGTGCTGACTTCAGTGTTTTGCACTTTTCCCAGCACTGATTGTACTAACAGTGCCACGGAGGTGCTATCCACTCCAGCAGGGCTGTAGAAGAATGAAAAGTCTGAGATGGGAGGAGTTCACCTCCACTCACTGGACTTTTGTGTCTGCAGGCGTCCGTCGGATTTTGCGTCACAACCTGGAGTAGTTTCTCAATCAGTGTGGGCGGAGACTACAAACAAACAAACAAACAAAAAAAGATTCAGAGCGCAACGCAATAGTACAAAACACGTTTCTGTTTCTTGTTTTTCCTTACTCAGACTCTTATTCTTTTTTTAAAAAACAACAACAACAACAACGTGTTTGTGTTTCATTTAAGTAGTACAAGTATTCTTTATGATATTGTAAACCCCCCCCCCCTTCCCCTTCCTCCGTCCCTCCCTCCCGAGTGCGAGCTGTTCCTCATGTGTCTGCGTGTAACACAAGATCAACTCAGTTGATCATGGCGCTCGGAGGCGGCGGGGTCTCGGTCCTCTCGCTTTTCCCTTGTTTTCCCTAAACTATTCCCCAGCACAAGATCTCCTCCGGCTCGGATCAGCAACACACACACACACACAGCAGTGAAGTAGACTGATTTATTTTGGACTTTGAGATACCGGATGTGAACATGTAAACGTCTGGGTCGGCTCAAGGATCGAGATTTCAGTGTCTGTCCCTTAGGCTTTTCCTTTTCCTCAAGTTTCCCAGTTTGAAGCGGAACAACTCGGCTGTTTGTGGAAGAGGAAGAAGAGGCCGTGTGGAAGGTAGATCTCATCTGTCTCACACAACTCTTACACAACTTAGATTTATGGACATGAAATAGTTGGGGGTATCAAAGTAATCTGGTGTGTCTCTCTCTGTGTGTGTGTGAGAGAGAGAGAGAGTGTGTGTGTGAGAGAGAGAGAGAGAGTGTGTGTGTGTGAGAGAGAGAGAGAGAGTGTGTGTGTGTGTGTGAGAGAGAGAGAGTGATTGTGGAAAGCATGTGATATTGCGGCAAAGTTTAAATTTCACATTGTATCTAATCTGCGTCCGTTCTGTTTGATGTTTGTTTCTTTGTTTGTTCTGCAACTGTTGTTTTTCGGATAACATCAGAGACTCGTTACATTTGTAGCGCTGCGCGGAAACAATGTTGCCTAATGATAGTCTTGGAAAAACACTGTTGTTTTCTAGCTCTAACTACACATTACCGCCGCCGTTACTCATTATCCGAGCGAGCGTGTTTACTTCGCATGTGGAAGAAAAAAAAAAAAACGGTTTCGTTGAAAGTCGGCTTTTTTCGGCTGGTTCCGGCGGAGTGCTCTCAGTCACCTTGCAGCAAAGCCATCCGAATGATAAAACTGGGCTATTTATTATTGTTGTTTAAATAATAATAATAATAATAACAACAATAATCATTTATGATCATTATTTACTATATAATTATGTATAAATTGGATTTGTAAAAAAGCTTTGTATTTTATTTATTAATTTTTTTTAGCTTGATGCTTGTAAAATGCAAATGTCTCTTTACAGGCTGAAAATGATTTAAAAGTTTACTACATTTCTATTTCTACCTTTTCTCTACTGTGTTCACTCATGTCCTTGTTGCATTTTTTTTAATCACACCTGGAGAAACATCAGACAACACACCTGTCCTGTAATATAGAGTTTAAAACTAGTACGGGTGCCATTATTTTTGCACGTACACTTTTTATGTTATAGTAATGACCTATGGATGGTTTAAGTAAGCCTTGACGCTCATCTTGTACTTCTTCTGCATTCTCTCTCTCTCACTCTCTCACACACACACACACACACACACACACACACACACACACACACACACAGACAAACAAATGTGTGATCATGCATTAGGAGTACAAGACCAGCCTCAAGTCTTGGTTAAAACTAGTATGGCATTTGGGTGCCATTATTTTTGCACGTACACATTTTATGTGATAGTAATAACCTATGGATGGTTTAAGTGAGACTTGACGCTCGTCTTGTACTTTTTCTGCATTCTCTCTCTCACTCACACACACACACACACACACACACACACACACACACACACAGAGACAAACAAATGTGTGATCATGCATTAGGAGTACAAGACCAGCCTCAAGTCTTAGTTAAAACTAGTATGGCATTTGGGTGCCATTATTTTTGCACATGCACTATTTATTTGTTATTAATGACCTATGTATGGTTTAAATAGGACTCGACTCTAGTCTTGTACTCCTCCTGCATGCTCACGCATTTCTGTGTGTGTATGTGGTGTTGGCCTTTTGTCTGCCTGTTGGCTTGGTGTACTGGTGCTTTTTTTCCTCTCTCTCTCTTTAATGAGGTATAAAGTCCTTTGTCCGTAGAGGTGTTTTAATGCTAATAGAATAGTTTAGCAAGTCTGGAGGGGTGTTTTCTCTGCCGGCCTGAAATCCGACTCCCACGATTTTGTTTTGATGATGGAGTTTTCCCTAAACACCCTGCATTCCACAGAATATCCGATATCGCACCTCTTTAGAAGAAGAAACACTTGAAGTCGGTATGGCAATAGCGAAAGAATGTTTACTGGCTCAGAACCTGTTATTGTGGAATGTATTTATATTTAGTTTTATTCGGTTATTCAGCTTCATCCTGGTCAGTGTTAAAGTGGATCCAGGGTCGGTCCTGGGGATGGACATCCTGAGTAGGATCCCAGTCTGTCGCATTCGCACTTACAAGGATTAAGTGTAGCCAATTCACCCTCTGGCATGAGGTGGGGAAAAAAAAACCCTGGAAACTCTCAGAGATACATGTATAGAAACTCGAACAGGCAGTAGTTTGTATACCCGACTCTAGATCATAATCTGTATATCTTTGTTCCGCTACATTAAATGCAACATTGCTTCTGTCTCTTTGCAGTGCCTGGTAATAACCCAACAATGGTCATGGTATGGGCGTGACATGACAGCTGAGGAGAACCTCGATCCTTTCGCATGCACGCGCACCCACAAGAAAAATGTGTCTTTTATATCCGAGAGCCCAGCTGGAGTGAATGAGGGACAGCACGAGCACCGCGATGGACGAATCGGCCCTGCTGGATCTGCTTGAGTGCCCGGTATGCCTGGAACGGCTGGACGTCACCGCCAAGGTACTGCCGTGCCAGCATACGTTCTGCCGCCGCTGCCTGCTTGGCATCGTGGGATCGCGCGGCGAGCTGCGGTGCCCTGAATGTCGCACGCTTGTGGAGAGCGGCGTGGACGAGTTGCCCAGCAACATCCTGCTTGTGCGCCTGCTCGACGGCATCAAGCAACGGCCCTGGCGAGCAGGCACGGGTTGTACCAACGGCTCGGCTGGCGGGGGAGGCAGAGAGCATGCGAACCCGGGAACGCAACCCCAAAGAGCTCAGACCAAAAGTACTGCCGTCAGGGTGAGTCGAGTTTTCTGCCTTGCTTATGTGTAGTTGATGGTGGTGGGTGAGGCAGGTGTTTGGCTACCCCCTGCCTGTAGATTCCTTTGTGTCTGGTCTGTAAGAAATGTCTGAAAACATATTGAGCCAAGTGTGTGTGCATGGGTGTGACCATACCTAAACCCAATAAAAGAGATTTTTTATGAGCATGCTTCAACCTTCACGTGGCAGACACATCAGCAAGACGCAAGTTTTTACAGATAAGTAAAATTTAAATTCATACAAGTATGAATATATTGTCAAATATTATTGAGTTCCTGGTCCGGGGCAGTCCTGGCCCAGGATCTCAGTTGCTGAGCTGAAGGTTAAGGGCTTCAAGCCACACCACTTGAGAGAGACCCTTAACCTCGTACCCCATACAGCGTGAAGGGTATCCGTCGTCAAACCCGTGCCAGATCTTGTGGATCAAATGATCCGATGTGTCACTTCCTAGGATAAAAGGCACAAAGCGCAAGAATAAAAAAAGATTCTAAGCTTCCTGTTCAAGTGTGAGCACAAAAGCCCAGTAATCAGATCCTAGTAAAACATCAGTAGAAGATAAATGTCTTGGCATTGAATCCACCACCAGCACAAGCAGCTGTAAAGCACAACTAATCACAGTAACTACAGTTGTTATGGTGCTCGACTAAACAAGCAATGAATTCTGATTAGTGTAGCAACCCAACCTTTTATTATTCACTTGTTATAAATAAGGAGGCAGCATGGTGGCCTAGTGGTTAGCACTGTCAAGTTGCACCTCTAGGGTCTGGGTTCGATTCCTTTGGTTTCCGCCTACAGTCCAAAGACAGGCAGATTGACGTTCCCAAAGTGCCCATAGTGTGTGAATGAGTGTGTGTGTGTGTGCCCTGCGATGGATTGGCAACCCGGGCCAGGGTGTACCACGCCGTGTACCCCCCCCCCCCCCCATGACCCTGTATACAGGATAAAGCGGTACGTGAGTGATCAAATAGTCAGGGCTCAGGGGTAGCTCAGTGGTTGAGGCATTGGACTACAGTTCGGAAGGTCTATTCTTGTTCCCTCATGAGCCTTGAAGCATCACCAAGAGCTTGTCACGTCACCAAGAACCCAGAGCAGCGTAAACTTGTCTTTTCTGAAGACTTTCTCGTTGTAGAAAGCTTTCTAGCCTTCTGACCGTCAGAATGTTCGCGCTGCGACTGGAGACTCCTTCCTAAACATCTCCGAGCTCCAATATCAGTATTGATCGTGACGTCAATGACGTGTGGCCATGTCAGGATGGTAAACAGGAAGTGTTGGCTCAGGAAGTTAACGGAATGACGTTTGTTAATCGTTGAATGTTTTACTTTTACCGCTATGATGCGGAATGAGGTCATGTTTAAAAAGTATTGTTCCCCTTGTGTATCTGCCCAGACTTGCTATACCCTGATGACATTTGTGTGTGTCCGTGAGCCCTGATCGCATCTCGTTACAGTTCTTTAGTGTGCTTTTTGCGGCGAGAGAAACAGTATTAACTGGGTCTTTCCGTGTGTGCATGCAGGCACATGCAGGAATCTGAGACAAAAGGAAACGCATACATGTCGGTGCCCTTGTTATTGCGGGTTCGCATAATAACGTGTGTGTGTGTGCTTCTATTATAGGTTTGCGGTGAGGTGTTCTCGCTCGTGTGGTGATGAACCTGCACGGTCGTCATGGCAGCAGTTTTTGTTTTGTTTTTGTTTTGTCTTCTCGTCTGTCTTACTTTTGGTCTGAACCGGGACCAAAAACACAGATGTCCCTATAATCAAGCCTGGTTTTCCTGCTCGCGTTACCCTCTTAGTCATCGTCTCTTTTGTTCCGGTCAGATTGAGTTTGACGTCTTTTTGTAGCCTTTTCTCCGCAAGGTGTCGGGTTACCACCATCCCGTCCCCTAAGGATTCACCGTTCAGCTGATCAGATTAACGTGCTGTACCTGCCTCCTACATCAAAGCTCGATTTCTAGCAGGAAGGAAATGTTTAACTCTAGCTCTCCACCATTTATTATTTTTTTTTTTTGTAGAAGTAGTGCAAATCTGCCTCGGGTTTACTTTGTGTATGCGCATGATTAGTGTTCGTTATCTGCCGACTGCAGGAAAAACTGTGACTTTCTGAAACGAGCCAAGTGTGTGTCAGGATAAGGCTCAACTCCGTTTCACCTGCTTTTAATATCGATCAAACGTTCTTTCGTATCAACAAGAACAGAATCACTCCGAGCCTACGGTGTCCCGCTGGCAACTTTAGACTTTAATCTCTCCGCTTTTCCCTGCGATCTGTTTGAGAGAGCTTGCGGTGCTGCAGCAAAAGGTCTAGTGTCTTCAGAGCTGTGTGTGTGTGTGTGTGTGTGTGTGTGTGTGTGTGTGTGTGTGTGTGTGTGTGTGTGTGCCTCAGGTATGTGTATGAGTGATGCCAGTAACAGAGTTCTGTGCCGATGGTGTCGGCTCCTTTCATGGAGTTCTTTGCTGTTGTGGTGTTTAGGCTCTGATTTAGGATGCACACACACACACACATACATACACACGGACCTCATTTCTACCTCTGTTTTGGATCGGAGTAGCTTCCTGCTTTTACGCCAGCAAACAAATGATCAAAATCCGATCACAGCGTCGTATCTAAAATGCAAATCATCCTGTTACGAGCGACTTCCTTGGGGCGTTCGTGTTCCTGGTTGTTTTATGCGCTCCCTTGAGGGCGCCAAGGAATACCTTCATTATCATATGGTGCATAATGTATTGAGAAGGAGGGAGCTGTTACATGGCAATCAAACATGAATCATATCTCCTGTAGGTACTTCAAGCCTATTTATCGTCTAGATTCATGCATCTGCACTGAATCCGAAAGCGCTTTTTTATTTATGGTGCAGTTCCTCTGTAATCCTACAGGTGGTGCGCTCTAAACTATTCATTGTGTATTGTGAAGCCTGTTTAGTCTTTGAAACAAATGAATATTGAATCAGGATATTTATAAAATCGTGACGCTTACAGAATGGCAATACGAATCAGATCGGCTCCTAGGTATCGCGATAATACCGTATCGATTGGTCATTGGTAATTCCTCACTCACTTATGGTCTATACCGCTTTATCCTGTGTACTGTACAAGAGAGGATCCCAAGGATGAGGCACGGTACACCTTGTACAGGGAGCCATTGCATCCCAGGGCGCACACACACACACACACACACACACTCAGGCTCATTCACACACTAATGGCAATTTGGGAACCCTGATTGTCCCAAGCACGGGGAGAACATGCCATCTCAGGACGTGCACTCGGGACGGAATCGAACCCGTACCCTGTAGGTGCTCAGATCTTATCAGGAAAACCTGAGTAGTGATCGTTCCTCAGCACGGTACAAATCAATCACGCCTAATATGAAAACGCCCCAAGACTCATGAACAAGGGTGTCTGGTGATTTATGTGGCGAGTGGGATGCCATATGCATTCGTCTGGTTGCCGTATGTGTTATTTCCTCCCGTGCGTGCTTTCTTATTACGCTAAACATCTATGTATACAAAGGCTAATGCATTTAGAGACACCTGTTCCAGGTTAAGCTCTTAAGCTCTCCCTGCTGGACCGGACCATCTGAGAGAGATTACAGCACACCTCTGTTTTTGATCTCTCAAACGCTTTCACTTGCTCTCAAGCTCTAAACTAAACGATCGCCACCCTCCGTCTTCGTCAGTCTCTTTGTGTCTCTTTTAACGTGACGGACAGACGGAGCTCTCGCTAACAAGGCTCCCGCCACACATGGTGCGACGCTCGGCTAACGTACCCAGCTGTCGAGCCCATAAAAGGATGGGGGGAGGGGGGGGGGGAGACATGGAGGCAGTGCTGGAGAGAGACAGAATTGAGGCTTGGACGAGCCGAGGTGTTGGGGAATTTTATTGGTTCGAGGACCAAATGTCGCCCCAGATGACTCGGTGTACTGCAGGTAGTTTTTTTTTTTTTTTCCCCTTCCCTTTTTTCCCCTCACAGGAACAAAAGGAAGTACGAGACTTATTTACTCACCAAACAGGCACAAGGGTCACCTTTTGTTAGCGTGAGACGAAACGTAACTGCTGGTTTTACTTTAACAGACTGTGTAAGACGACGGCCCTGCACGCGCTCACTTGAGGAGGATTTCAATCCATAGGCGTTTAATTCAATAACTGAGGGATTAGGTTTCTTTAGTTATGCATTAGCCAGACTTCCAGCCTTCGGTAAGGAGTCTGGAATGTTTCCTCTTGGCCATGATCACAGAAAGAGGCACACTTGTCCGACATGGCAGATGACCAACCATAGACCTTTTCCTGTAGCCTTTAAGCAGACAAGAAACCTACAATCTAGACACGGTCTAAAAAGCGGTTTTCGTAAGACAGATGTGTCTCCCTGTAAGTTGTTTCTGAGTTCCACATTTCATCACAAGTCCCGGTTTGACTTGAACGGCCCTCCTAATTTTAGACATCTATCAAATGCTGCCCTTATACCTCTATTATAACTAATCGCTAATGCACTACCCATAAAGACGAGATCAACTCCACCACCGCTGGAACGTCCCCTTAACTACATATCTTTCATAGAATCTAATCTTCGTGTCACAAAGTGTGTTAAATGCTGATATTGTAATCTTCTGTCCTGTTAATTGATATATATTGACCCTCTCAGCCAAGGCGTCCCACGAAGAAATAACAGCAGGGGCATCAGGAGTCAGGTTGAAAGGTCATAAGTGTGTGAGGTCAGGAGTCATGTGTGAGAAAGAGAAATCTACCCTTTGATCCCCCCGAGACACACACATGGACACACGTGGAGCCGGAGCGATATTAATGGGTAGAGTTGTATCATCATTAGTGCCTGATTAGGGGTATTTACACCAACGCTCGTCACGGTTGAAGGAGATCTATTACGCAAAATTGCACTTCGTTTTTAGACATTCAGGTGGGTCTCCAGTGTGTCAGTTGGATTTTTCCCCTAATGTGACATCATATAAGAAGATCCCTACCAGCAGTAGGTTATTTATATAGATATTGAAACAGCATAATTGGAGAAGGAGTGAAAAAGAGGGTTTAAAGTATGGAAAAAATAAGTCGGGGTAATCTCGGAGACCAAAACATGGGACCTTTAAGGTGGGTGCACAGGACGCGTCAAGGAATTCTGGGATCTGCTGTCATGTAGATCAGATCCCTTGAATCCAGATTCTTTCATTAATCTGTTTGTGTGTAAGAGAGAGTGAAGGCAAAATATCTTGGCACGTCATAGATGCATAGTGTAAAACAGTCTGTAAGAACTTGGCCAAATTTAAAAGAATTTTAACATTGATTGATTTTTAAATGTAATACAGCACTGTACGCAATATCTCAAAAACGTACTATGATGTAATCATGCGATCGATATTATGTAGCACATATCTTTCCTCTTACCTTGTTTCTGTATTAAAACTACAATAGTCAACATGTTTAAATATTGGTCTGCACACCCCTTCACCCTCCAAACATCTACGGCATTTGGCAGACGCCCTTATCCGGAACGACTTACATTTTTATCTCCTTATGCATCTGAGCAGTTGAGGGTTGAGCGTCTTGCTCAAGATCCCCAACAGTGGCAACTTGGTTGTGCTGGGATTTGAACCTGGGACCTTCTGATCAGTGGTCCAACTCTTTACCCCTACCAAACGATTGATCTCCAGCAGTTAAAGTATAGGGTGAGCAGTATATCAGTCCTGGGAATGGCCAAGTCATTTAGCTTGCATTCTCCCTTATGCAATGCTCACTTCCTGCGTATCCAAGATGGCAGCCTACCAACTCGGCATCTACTACACCATTTTATTTAACAGTAAACTTTTTTTTTTTTTTTGACTTTATGGATTCTTTTACTAGGTCTCGTACTAAAAGTTTAAATTATGAATAAGAAAGTGAAAAGAGAACTTTCCGCATCCATCATTAGCTGGTAACAGCATGTCCCAAGGTCTTATAACAGCATGCATCTAATCTATCTTATCCAACGGCAGTCTGCTAACGGCTACAGCTTTATTATTTAATGAAAGAAAAAAAAGAAGTTAGTTCCTGATAGAACTTCAGCGGATACTTTCTCTTAAAACTTTTGATGTTATAAGGGTGGACACCCGCTCAGCTACCAGTCCTTAAGGTTTGAAGCTTGCGGCCAGGAAAGCGTAATATATTGTGAATTAGCCGCTAATGTATCAGGATGATAAAATATAAATCTTTGATTTGCAGCAGTATTAATTCTACTTCAAGTATGAGGGGGTATCAAAAAGTTTCAAGACACGCCAACAGATGGCAGCGCACACAATCGCATGGAACGCCGACCTTCATAAGTCAGTGTGCCAAAAGACATCGTCCTGGGAGAAACTCTGCAAATCTGTCACAGAGACTTTTGACGTGATTGGTCAAGTTTATGGCGATGCTGCAATGAGCCGTTCGAGGTGTTTTCTTTGAGTGGCACGAGCACTTTAAGAGCTGAAGAACATCACTGGAAGACGACGAGAGGTCAGAAAGACCTTCAACGAGCTACAGCACCCGAGAACTGTCGAAACCATTCGGCAACTTGTACACGATGGTCGTTGGAGAGCGATCCACAATCCTGCTGTCATTGTCGGAACCGTCCAGACGATCCTCACATGTGATTTGAACATGCGCCGCGTCGCTGCCAAGTTCGTCCCCAGGCTGCTGACCCACGAGCAGAAGGAACAAGTCGGCCAAGAACTCCGTCAGCGTCCCGCGGATGACCTGTCCTTCATGTCGAGGATCATTACACATGACGACACTTGGGTGTATGGGTACGACCCTGAGACGAAGCGACATTCTTCACAGTGGGAGAGCTCATCATATCCATGAGCGAAAAAGGCGTTGGAGGTGTTAATACTCTGGCTGAAATAATATGAGGTCACAATAGGGGGAAAATCTAGATGGCTTGTTTAAGCCTTAATCAATACAAAAAGGAAAATGAGGGAATTTGTTTTTTTTGTCACATTTTTGTTTTATCCTTTAATGGTTTAGGTTAATACTTTCGGCTTTAAGTTAAAGGTGTATTGAAAATGTGTAGATGTACGTTTTATTTCTTATTAATAAACTGGTCCTGCTTGTAATGAACTGAGATTGTGGCTAATTTCCTACATGTCATTTTTATTTCTGATTTCAAATTAAACCCTTTTTGAGCTTTTGTTCTTAGTGCTGTCAATAGATTAAAATTTAATCGAGTTAATCATAGTAATAGTCTCTGATTAACCCCCGATTAATCACAGTTTTAAAATACTCAGATTTACTTGTGCAATACTGGAATATACCGATTCTCCCGCACCCCCACTCCAGTGTGCACCCTGCTACCCTGCCACCCACACACACACACACACACACACACTCAGAACTAAAAGGTTTCCCGAAATAATGTCTGTCGGTTGCATTGTTGCGTGCGGTGTCAGGAGACGAGCTTCCCCAGGAGCTCATAGTTTAGTCCTGCAGTTCCTCTCTTTGATGTGTGAATTCTTGCTTCTCTGCTTCTGACTCCTCTTTCCTGTGTGTGTGTGTGTGTGTGTGTGTGTGTGTGTGTGTGTGTGTGTGTGTGTGTGTGTGTGTGTGTGTGTGTGTGTAAAAGTTTGTGTGAGAGTGAGTAAGTGAGCCGGTCAGGTCTTTTAATACACTCGGTAAGACTGCTGTTTATTGTGCCCCGGTGTGTATAAACCCCTCCCACGCCGGTTCTCGTGACCGGCCAAGCCGCGTTGACTCACACTGGCCCTTTGTGATGACATCATTCATGCCGCAAGAACCCCTGGCTGACCCGAGCCTGTGTCATGGCAGCCCCATGTTAAGGCCAAAGCCCTGCAGGCAAGCCTACACTTAACTCCACACACACACATGATCGCAGTGTTCCTAGCTCTTGGGTTTTCTTGCTCTTTCTGACACACTCGAAATACTCTTTCCTGACTTTCTATGTTTAATCGTCTTTGTTCTTGCAGCATTTTTTTCATTTTCATTGTGCTTAGTCCAACCAGCCCCCCTCCAACACCCCCCCCCCCACCCAGTCATTCCCTCTTTGCCATTTCAGCTGCTTGCGGGAAGTCATGCGGAACTAAAAGGATGAGTTCCCAAAGATTTGTGTGTGTGTGTGTGACAGAGTGAGAATGTGCGGGTCAGCCCCATTACTCACCGTATGAGGGTTTTTTCTTTTTTTCTCTTTCCTATTTAGTCTTAGGATAATTGATCTTCCAATGCCCTCACTTTGTCCTTTCCTTCATTTTTTCTTTTTTTTTTTTTGCACAAGAAGGGGTGAGGTTAGAAAAATGTCCTTGTCTCTGAAGAGACTTCCGGGACACTCGACACCGCAGTATGGAGTCTCGCTGGTGAAGTGACAAGTGCTGTGTTTAATTTAACTTCACGCAACCAGTTAAAAGTGGAGATGGCTTTTAGAAAAAGTGTGTTGTGATAAAGCACATCATTGGAGTGTGTGTGTGGTGCTGTTGAATATTTTTTGCTCCTGCTTGTTAGGAAGTGTGTGTGTGTGTGTGTGTGTGTGTGTTTGAGCCTTTACCTTAAGGTTACATTTCACAAGGGGCGAAGACATCAAATGGCGCAATGAAGCGATACCACTGTAGCCATGACTACAAGCTCTTCATTTCATAATATTGTGCCCTGGGGAGTGTGTCTGTGTGTGTGTGTGTGTGTGTGTCTGTGTGTGTGAATGTTAGCGATGCTTTTTGATGTGTCTCAACATAAGGAA
>JAQMYL010000012.1:32867902-32896401 GCA_030014365.1 Clarias pachynema
CTGGCGAACATGTAAGTGATTTACACCCCATTGGAACTGCAGTGAGTGGACAATATAGCGTGTAGAATCCTTTATTAGCCATCTCGTATCAGGGACTCTCTGACACGAGAAGCCACGCGCCAAATAGATTTTCCATCCAGGCGCAGGAATCACTTTCAAGATGCGCACGATATCCAGTTACAGTCGCAGCCCGCTGTCCACTGTAACTAAACCAGAGAGATTTGCAGCACAAAAGTAAAAAAAAGATGACCCTCGGAGACGAGGCAGGTTTTAACCAGTTCTCCAGATGTGCCCCATCATACCAAAACCAACATGTCACTGTCTTTATGCTTCGCATCAACCCTTGCATAGGGGCCAAAGTGAACAGAAAAGCTGTTTGATGAAAAGTAGGTGTGGGCGTTACTTAAATAAATATTCAGCCTGATGAGTTATACGTGGTTGAACGTTGTCAAACAGCATGTCTCGTTTCATGAGCTTCAAGTTTCTGGACGCACCAATGGAAAAGACGGGTCATAAGGACGTCAGCAGGTGTTACACTTACTTAAATATCTGTTATTTTTGACTTAGCCTAGTCTGAGTTTCAGTTTTAAAGACGGGAGAAAAGTCGCCTCTCTTATGATGCTGAAGCTGTTAAACGAAGGCATGCATCACTTCCTTGTCGCATGCAGTGATCAGGAAGTGAAACCTGTTTGTTTTGGCCGTCTTTAAATCAGTGACCTTATCCTGTTGTATTTACTCAGCAAACTGGCCCATCGCCGGAAGACGGGGGAGTGCTGTTTGGAGACTTTGGGGGTTCTGGTGTGGATAGACATTCCTCTGATGACCTGTTAAAACTCGGAGGAGGATACTTGTATCTCAATACACAACACAGAATAATCCAAAAGCATGCTAAGAAGGAAGGATAAGCAGAACATAGAAGCTTAAGACTAAAGTCATTGGATGTTGGGGCAACAAGCTTGCACAAGGTTCATTTAAAGGTGCAATAGTCAACATGCAAAATATGTAGACCAGGATAAAACAATGGTTAAGCCATTAACTGTTTGGATTCTCAGAGCATCCTAGATCCTGGGGACGGAGCTATTGAACTGAGGCACATGACTTTACTACATCATTCTGGAAATGGATTACAGCACTTTATTATACCATTTGCAGGCTTGTTAAAGATTATCCAATGTTAAGTTCCTTACTTAATAGCTATAAATATCTTCTCGCCAGCCACTTTGTTTTCTGTCATAAGGTTAATAAAAGCAGCTTGTCTTGTTGCTGAAAAATTGCTGACATGTCTGAAAACTCAACGTCAACTACGGCACATCTCATTGCATTACAAAGCACTGACCCTGGTGCCTCTTTCCAAAATGTTTCAAGTGAACCCAGGTCTCAGAGCTCCCGCAAAGTGTGTGTGGGTGTGTTTATGCTCCATACCTCTCAGATTTTTAAACCTTAAACTCCCTCTGTTTCACTCCTCCTCTGAACACGCTGTTTCTGTGTTTATGTAAATGAGGTAGTGCTGAGCCACGCCCATCCAGAGGACTGCAGAGCTGGGCACCAAACTGGACGAAGGTTTCCCTTATACAGTATGAGGTCATATTAGGGGAAAAATCCAATTGGATTGTTTAAGTTCTGGCCAATACAAAATAGAAAAAGATTAACAAAAGAAGGGAATGAGTGTAATTTGTATCGAATGATAAGTTTCCATCAAAACCACATCCAGGAGTCCAGAATGGATGGGATAAAAACGCTAACATAGCTTCGTGTTTTTTCAGATCGAGTAGCATTTTTCTTATTCTATTGCACCCGAGTTCCTGAGCTGTTGATAGAGCAACAACTACATTTCATGTTCTTCAAGACAGATACTGATAAATACCTGTGCAGCTGATGCTATTCAAGCCAGATCTGATGACCCTGACCTGGAAGAGGAAATTGAGTACAGGAGAGGTTTTAAAACGTCCTGCTCACAGCATGTGGCCACAGTCGTATTGAAAGCACTGCTGTCTGTCTTTTCTCCCTCTCTCTCCTGCTCTCGGCCCATCCCTGGCCTGTAAATGTACCTCCCGTGAAGCGCATTCCCTGTTCCAGCATGTTTGCTTATGTGTACATACAAACAACTGTTGTAAATGCTTTTTTTTTTTTTAAAGCACAGTAAGGGGGAGCAGCAGTGGGCATCTGAAGCCTTAACACATGCATGCAAATGCATACGCAAACATACACACTTAATCTTTCGGCCTTTTCCTGAACAAAGCCGAGAAGAAACCGAGACCTGATGCCAGAAAATGTTTTGACAGTCCCATTATTGTGCAAGACTTTTTCCGAGTCGTAGCAGTTTTCCTGAAGATCTTAACAGGCGCCTGATGGACTCGTGTGTCACGCTTTAGCCAGATGACAAAAAAAGGGAAGTTGTGTTTTGGAAGTCAGAGATAGTACCGTCCTCCAAAGGAAAGATGCACGTCTACACGTCTTGTGTTGTTTTCTTAAGTGGAAGGAACATCCTTCCTTCTTATTCTTTCTCGTTCTTTGTCATCATATCATTCTTGGAGAAAAAAGTATGCCTGATGTCTCGCTTGGCTGTATTGAGAGCAGAAGGGTAGTTCGACTTTACATAGCTCCCTATAGTTACTGCACTTAACCTTTAAAACATACAAACACATCTAAGGCTGATTCCCTTGTTAAAGGACTTCTTGTTCTCGACACCACTAAAGCCAGAGTGGCTGGAGTCATCTTTGAATCCCCCGCCCAAGCTAGATTACAAGGATGGTGTATTCGGCGTGCCCATAATGATCCCATTAGGCAGGAATTTTTGAAGGGTGAGGCTTTTTTTTTTTTCTCCCTCAACCAGAATCGGGAGTGTGTCCAAGTACAGTATAATTCTCCTGTCTCATCTCTGTAATGACGAACAAAGAATATCATAATGGCCCCTAATTTGAGAGCAGCACATGTGCTTATGTCAGCGCCTCAGGTGTTGCACAACTAAATAGTCTTCTCTCTTCTATGTGTCTTTACAGGCAACAAAGTGTGTGCGTTCATAGTGTTGTGCATGACTAGAGTGAATGTTCTCAGAATGCTTAAAAGGCCGTGTTGTTGTCATTGTGTTCATCACCCTGTAGTCTGGAACAATCAGTATCTCTGAAGTTTTTATTGCGAATGTATCCCGCGTTCATTTGGAGCGCCGATTTCGATACGCATCCAGGTCGTAAATAGCATGACGCAGTGTCTGCAACGGTCTAAACAAACTACCACCGGGTCTCATGTACTATTTTAGACCGTGATTTTCAGTTATGTAATTTAATCAATATTCAAATAAATTCATTCATTCAATTAGTTAATTTTTTTAATCGGTTATGTAAACTTTTAAAACATACAAATGTCTAAATTTGAAGAATTTCTTTAAACAATTTTTTTAAAATTGCAGCTTTTACACGAAATACAATCCGCTTTCATCTTCTGCAAATACTCACATTTTGCGTGAGTATCAGTACTTCTTCTCTTCAGTTTGAGGGCAGTTGGTGCATCACTGCCACCTACTGGACTGGAAAACAAGATTACAGCTTCAGACAAGACATAACATTTAATTCTAACTTTATTAAATACTACTTTAAAAAACCTGTAAAAAAAATAAATCAGTAAACGTTGATGCTATTTAATCAAACCTAATCAAATGATTAATCATCATACTGAATAGACAGTCTACCTATGATTCACACCTCTTGTACTTATACTAACTGGTTTTCATGGGTCAAGTGAAGTCCAACCTGATAAGATATTACTAACAATTAGTTATCAATTAATCATTAATTATTAATTGCAACAATATGCATTTTTTTCAGCTGTACAATTCCAACAAATTAATTGTGTGAGACAAAATAATAAAACCAAATCTGTTTAAACAACCAGAATAGTTAAAAGCAATAATGACTAGTGGTGTAATGGACCATACAGATCTCTCCACTCTGTACGGCACACTTGTCACCCATTAATTATTTGTAATATTTAACTATCAACGTCTGATTGTATAGTATAGATTTTTACTTTCATGCACACAAATTATACATTATTTCCTCTTGCTCAAACATTCCCATTCACACATTCGCTTGCTCTGTGCTCACCAGGACCCAGTTTTTTATAAATATTTTATAGCCTAATATTTATTATCAGTACATGACACATTTTTCAAGCCGATTTTTTAATGACGATTAAAAAAAACGCCCAATCTGGCAATACCGCATGCTCAACTATGCACTGTCTGACAAAGTCAACTTTTTTTTCCCTAGAATGTCAATACCTTCTTAGGTTCAATCTTTGAACTGGAAATGTCTCCACTTGCAGTGAACAAGTTAATAGATGTGTGAGCTACAGTGAATTAGAATGCAAAACAAACATTATTGATTAATAAATTGGTAAAAATCTGTTCATTTCATTGCGTAATGAATAATTACAAGTAATCTCTAGTGTGTTTACAATCAAATGTCGTATGAGGCGAAACCTGCTTGTGACAGGCCAGCCGTTACAACATCACTGGGAAATTTGATCATTGTGCAAAAGTGAAGATCGTCTGCAAGTGTACCACCCTAGGACTTTCATGTATCTTGCCAGACCAAGTCAAGTTGAGTAGGTTTTTATTGTCACTTCAACCATATACAGTTGAAGTGGACCTCCATACAACATACAAGGTGCTACATACAACATAAATGAACAGAAACTAACTAGCTAACTAAGAAACCTAATTAGTTGGCTAGCTGAGACAAGACAGATTGACATGACAACATAAAGTTAACAACATAAATTAACAAAAAACTAACTAGCTAACTTAGAGACCTAATTAGCCGGCTAGCTGAGACAAGACAGATTAACATTTAAAGTTAACAGAGAATTATCTATGTTTTTTTTTCTTTTTTCTTTTTTTTTTTTTTTACATAAGGTGAGCCACATTATCCTGTGGATTAGCATCTAGGTAGCCTCTCCAGTAATGTTATAGGGTATAACCTGGACATATCATTACCAAATTTCTGCCAATTTTCCTTTTAAGCTTTTTCTATCATGAAACCCTCTGACAGAGTCTTCAAAACCTACAGATGTGTCTTTTGCCTCATCAGTCATCTGTATCTTCTAGAATATAAATGTAAAATGATTGTTTTTGAGGTTTAAGAAAGAACTAGCTTGTCAGGGTTCGTCAGTGTTTTACAGTTTGACTTGGAAAACCTTAATGATGACCCACTCTCATTAGTTCAATCAGTGTCCTGTTTTGTGTTTCATATCATGTGACCCTTAAGGAATTTGACCTATGACCTACTATAGGTTTTTTTCTCAGAAAAATCTGAAAAGGCTGCAAACGAAAAAACAAAACAAAAAACAATTTAGTGCATTGACTTTTCCACCACAGCGATGATTGTTCGTCTGTGAGCTTGAGCTCATTTCAAAAGAAGGGAAAAAACATAACGATGAATAAACATCTGTGATGATTTTAATGCTTGATGGGTGAAAGTGTTTATTTGAGATTACATCACTCAGACTGGCAAAGCTTAATAAGATGCGAGAGAGGAACTACAGCTCTTGAAAAGATAAAACCTGATGGCCAAGCCATATTAAAGCAATTCGATTATTTCTGATAGAAGTTTTGGTGCATTTGGTTTGCATTAGTGCGTCAGTTTAGCTAATGCGTAAGTTGTTCTTGGTAATGAATAATCTTATTGCTTGGAGCAACGAACAAGTAATCATATTTGTGTTTCCTAAAAAGAAATAAAAATTAGAAATCTCTGTTACTGGTTATTTTCAAATCTATCTTGCTGACTAACTTGTATTTATTTTTTTATGACTTGCTGCCAGCATCCTAATGATACAGATCGACACCACATCTTGCATCATTTTGTTGTACTCATTTATTGTATATCATTCTACTCAATCGTACCACAAGACGTGCTATTTCATTTCCTGACATTCTGTTTTTCTGTTTATAAACCGAGTTAGACGCTGCGCACCGTGAATTTAACGACGTATAAAAGTTAACAAGTAATTGGTCTGTAGGCTAAATATCAAGCCGCGGTGGTGGTCGTGAAATTTTTCCTTAAAGTAAGTGCTTTTTCAGGCCACAATTTTATGGCCCAGTTAAAAAGGTTAATGCCTAGACTGTCATTAAATCCAAGGATATTAGATGCAATCATGTTTTATATTTAATTACGTTTTATTTTACTGCTAGGTAGGAAAGGCATTTGGTCCGTATTAAAGAAAAGCAGTAGTCGGCTAATCTCGCACCGCTCGCCTATTCGAAACAACATGTTTTACGGAAAACGTGCTGCGCGGTGAGTGACATGCAGCATGTTTTTTTTTCCTTTTCCCCCAAGCACTTAATATTTAGTTACGTTAGGTTAGGTTTACATACTGTGCAGTAAGAAGATGACTGAACTGGAGTCCGGCTGAGGATGATGAATGAGAACGTCTTCTTTTTGGAAGCAGAAGAAGAAAGAGCGTCCCAGTCTCTGATTTCTCTTTTTAAAGAGAATTCTACTCATTTGTTCACAATTTTCATTCGTTCTCCTATTAACCTCTGACTTTATGTCATTTTTTCCACACTCTTTGTAGCTCTGAAACGTTTCCTGAATGACTACAGAAAGGTCACTCCCGACTTGCATATCAACATCCGTGTGAGAGCATGTGTGTGTGTGTGTGTGTGTGTGTGAGGGAGAGAGAGATCTTTGGCCAACACAAATATCGAGGTATAACTGTGGCTTCGAGGTCCTGGTCAAACAATCTAGCATCTGTGACTAAACAAATGAGTTCGAATAGTTTGTGCGCCATCATGGAATCATCATTTATAAAACATATAAAACTTCTTTCCAAATAGAAATGATTCTGAGGTCTAAACATGACGTGATGCCTAAAGCGGCGTGACCAGTGTTTCACTATCTCGTTTAGACCGCCAGCTTTCCGTTAGACTGCTGTCGATGCCTTCTCGGGCTCTCCATACATTAATTCCTTTAGCATTGAGATCATGACTCATGTGTCAGTCAGAAATGCCTGCATTTTGTCAGACAGAATGAAAACCATATGTCCGCTTTCTTTTTCATGCTTGGCAAATGATAACAGCGGCAAAACCCTCCGATGTATGTTCCGATGCGTTAGTCGAATCAGAGCCAAGTAATAACACATACTGGATCATCAGCTGGCCATGCTCCAGACTCCTTTACATTCATCTCCTTCGATGATACAATTATGATCGAATCAGACAAAACGAAACACGATGTGCACAGGTGAGTGAAAACACATGCTATGCTTTTTTAGTTTCGACAGTTGCTGTCAGCAGTTAAGCTTTTAGCGATGTTGCCAGAGCAGTCAGACATGACCTCAGGGAGCGCTGACACATTTTATGAGCTGTGTTGGAAACGAGTCGTGTGGAATCCATTCAGTATAATGCAAAGTTATTTTAAAAGTTATTCTTATTTTTGTGAAAGACTAGCTCATAATGTCTGTATTTATCACAACGCTGAAAGATTCACAGGTCCATGTTAACGCATTTGTGCTGCAGTAGCTCTTCTGCGGGATTGAACCAGACGAGTTTTCTTTTGCACCCCCACACTCATCAACAAATCTTGGTTGCTCCCTGTCCCTGGTCCACCTGTTATCCTTCCTTGGACCACTTTTGATACATACAGTACTAAATATGGACTGGCCAGACTGGACAGACTCTCTGTGACGTCACCCACAGGTTTTCTGAAGAGTGGTTTTAAACTTCTGGGAGCTCTGGTCGTCACCATCTTGGCATGAGCTGACCCTAATTAATCCAAAAATAGGGAAATGGGTAGAACAAACTGAGCCTGGCTATTGGTTGGAACCTGCCTACTTACGTTAGTTACCTCAAACTAACCAGCTTAGCTTTAGCATAGCTATAATCCTAAGGTTGCTAATGTTGTTACTATTATTTGATAATGATTTTGATTACTTGATTACTTAATCGAGTTCTGTCATTCATACCTTACACGTTATCCCGTGACAACGCCTACATTTCTTGTGGTGACTTAAACAACACCGATTCCAGTGTTAGCTGGTTAGCTAAAGTGATGCGTAGCAGACAGCTAGCACTTTGGCACTTGCAATGCCACTGTCTCTGAATTCTTATTATGCATAATTTTATGACATAATGTAATTTTAACTGATGTGTTACATAAAAATTCACCCCTTATACAGTTGCCATGAATGCGCAATCTAGCCATGGAGACCAAAACTGTTTTTTGTACCAGGCGGTAAACATGTTTCTGTTGTAAAGTTGGACTTTTTAACGTGGGGGGTCTATGGGAATTGATTAGGACGAGGGTTTGGACCCAACTAGTGGTCGTTCTAGGAACTGCATGTTCTGTCACTTGTAAGTTGGACTCATTTTTCAGAACTGGAGGTTGCCCCTTGGTACTAACCACTGCATACAGGAAGACCTGCTGTTATGGAGATGCTCTGACCCAGCTAGCCATTACGACTAGCCATTACAATTTTAACCTTTTTAAAATCGCAGAGATCCATACGCTTGCCCATTTTTCCTCCCTTCAACACGACAACTTTTAGAACTTGCTGCTCACTCACCACCTAATATATCCCACCCAAGAGAATCAACATTATTCACTTCACCTGCTGCTGGTTTTAACTTCATGGTTGATCAGCATACGTGTGTAAACAGTTTATTTCCCAGTTTATTCGTAACAACATTATTTTCCACAGTTATTCAAGCGATTCAGTCTCAATCCAGGCGCTGTTTCGCTATTTCACTGTTTCGCTATTTCGCTATTGCTTACACATGCGTCCATGTGTCCAAGTCCATCACGGATTTCAGGCTTCACTTACGCCTCGTGTCATTACATTCCCTTAACGAGTTCTCGAGCACATTGTGTCCTTAGTGTCATTAGAACTGTCTCATTGCGCAACATCTTTTAGTGATTATCCATCTCAGCAACAAGAAAACATCTGTCCTGGTGTGATAGGCACAATACTGCTCGCCATGCAGAGTCTAAGACAGCTGACTTAACATAATTATATCAAATCGTTGTGCATTCTTTCAAAATTATGCTGTTATTATAAGTGTTTATGTTGATGCTATAGTGTTAGGACACAGTTAGTGTGTTGCCTCGTCCAGTTATGAACACATGTAAAGACCACATTGTTCTAAGAAGTGCTTAAATTAGATGCTAATTAAACTTCCAACATGCCTGATAGTAATTATGCTTAATTCCAATTGGTCATGTGGCTCAATCGGTTAAGGATGTGGATGACTGGGTTACTGGTTGGGGGTTTGAGACGCAGCACCACCAAGTTGCTACTCTTAACCCTATCTGCTCCGGAGGTGCTGTATCCTGACTGACCCTGCACTCTGTAAACCTGGCCCACCCTTGACCCTGTTACCGGTTGACCATTTTCCTTCCTTGGATCACTTTTGGTAAGTCCCGACCACTGCAGACCGGGAACATCCCACATGAGCTGCAGTTTTGGAGTTGCTCTGACCCAGTAGTCTAACCATCACGATTGGCCCTTGGCCGTTTGTCTTGGATTTATTCTCAACAAGCGAGGTTGAAGTCTTAGAGACTTAGAGTCCAGTGTGTGCTTTCAAAGAGCTAGCTGATCTTGTGGATGTAGCAGTACGTTCAGTGGCAAAACCAGCTACATTTCGTTCACTGCTGAATTGACATCAAGCAGGGAGCAAATGCACAACAGGAAACCCATGCCATCGTCCACCCCCACCCCACCCCCCTTATTAATATGTTTACAAGGAACCACCCTGTCCCTCGCTCCTGTCTAGCCTTCTGTGGCATTCACACTCCTTCCTTAAACCATAGCCCAAGCAGTGGATTCTTCCCAAGCGTGGAAGATTCAGCAGGTGTAGAAGGCCTCTGCTTCTTCAGCAGCCTGTGTTCTCATTAAACGCACATACACAGCAGCAGACTTCTTTAAACCAGCATGGTTCTCGTATAGCATATTCTCTTATTTTAATGTGGTACTATAGGACGTATTTATCCAGCACTCATCTCTCATAAAGAAAAGCACAGGCACCATATTCGTCATTTGTTCTTTGAAGCATTATCGTGCTAAAAAGGTTAAATATTTCTGTATCTTCAGCCGTCTGGAGACTGGTATTCTGAGCTATCTATGCTTCCTCCTATCTTAAATACAGCCTTGTGCCAAATGCCTAAGCGTAAATGTAAACAACAGCTACCAACCAGGGATGTCACCGACCACATCTTTTTCTACTGCTGCTCATGTCCCGTTATGTAACACACTCGGAGGAAACGCTGTCCGTCTTCTTCAGCTTGTGTGAGCTCACAGACAAACATGATTGGCTAACGTCTATATTGTTGATGCGGGAGTGCAACTATCACCGGGGAATCCAACTTTGAATCGAATAGAATAACCCTCTAAGAACTGTTGAACAAGGTGAGAATTGCTTTTAACGATTTTGTCAAACAATTCAGCAAGTGCTGTGTAAACTTTTGTATCCTCGATAACTTTCACAGTTAAGGCGTGTTCACTTCAAAAGGCAATTGAAAGTCGTTTGGATTATATACTGTTTGGTGGTGTCTTTAACTGCTGGTAACTCATGAAGAGTTTATAAAATGTAATGTTACACATTAAGAACAACCCAAGCACGGATCTAGATAATAAGAATAAATTGGTCGCCAGTGCGTCTAATGTTTTTATTTTGCGACTGGTTTTTACCTGTACAGTCTCCAGTGGCATCCATCGGCATCCATCCTCAACATAAATAAATAAGGTGAAATGGTGGCTTGGTGACTTTCACCTCCAGGTTCCTGGTTCGATTCCCACCTTGTGGTCTGTGTGCATGTTTTCCTCGATCTTGGTGAGTTTACTCTGGGTTCCTCCCACAGTCCAAAGACATGCAGACTAGGCTGATTGGCGTTGCCACATTGCCCGTAGTGTGTGAATGAGCATGTGTGTGTGTGTGCCCTGTGATGGATTGGCTTGATGAGTTGACCGGTGAAAGTTCTCAGATATAGTCATCGTTATTAGATAATGCTGACAAAGCAGACTTGGTTCATTTACATATCTTTGGTACGTGGTGCATTCACATTTCAATAGAACTGCACCAGAGTTTGTTTGAAAGCGGACCGAGCTCCCTTTTTAAGCCGTCTTGGTTTGCTTGCTTGAGGTTCGGATGGCAGCGTTCGCACTTTTTCAAGTGAACCGCACCAACAGAGCAACCGCACCAAAATTCGTTTGAATTGAACCAAAAATGTCAAGTATGATCTGTGTTTGGGTCTTGGGGCACTCAGTGGAAGTGGAAACACTTCTTATCCATATTACAGATTTAGATTTATTTACCATAATCGTATCTTAGTAACATTTGAGGCAGACAGAACAGGAATTGACCTCAGTAATGGTTTCATGGTTTAATATTTACCAGACGTTCTGCACGGATGCAGGGAACAAAGCTGGTGGATGGGAAAATCACCTTTACATACTTTTTAAAATCTTATTGCTCTTTCTCTGTTTTGCTTTCATTTCTTTTATTGTTGCTCTTTTTTTCCTGACACACACCCACACACAAACACACACACTAGTCTAGCGATCAAGAAAGTGAGGTCTGTGATTTAGCCGCCTAAGTTGTGCCCTAAGGCTCAGTGCGTCACACAGTCTATCTGATCTAAACCAGATCTAAACCAGAACCGCACAAGTTCTCCTTTTCCACTTACACAATGCATTGTGGGTTTAGCGGTACTTCGCTGCAGGAGGTCGACACACAACTTGAGCTTATGTTTTAGTTCAGCTGAACCCACTGTTACACATGATTTCATTCTTATAGATTTTGTCTTCCTTACACCTTTTAACCTCACAGTTTGGCAAAACCTCGCTGATAAGCACTTAGAATTGGATTCTTAGCAAAAGTACCTGCAGACTCTATTGACTCTTTTTTCCTGAGATACAGAATGTATACAAGCATGAAAAGAGGCGGCCTTAACAACTTTTAGCAAGGAGGAGGGGGAAAAAAGCTGAAAGGAATTTCTTTTTCTCTTCTGGTTCTTCACAAAGGCCCCTTGTTCTTGGGCTCCACTGCAAAATCTTGAACCAATTCAATTAACCACACAATAGGGTGTATTGTTTTATTTTTTTAATTATGTTTTTATTAAGTATTCGAAAAGGAAGTAACATAGCTCATACAGCCAACCATAACAACCCCATCAGTAGATTTAATTATTTAAAAAAGCAAAAACAGCTGACAAGTTGTAGTAATTTTGATTGTTCATAATCTAATATGCATTAAATAATCACGGCTGGTATATAAATAAAATATTATATATTCTACAAGACAGATGTATGGCAATTAAAAAAAGTGCAATTTGATTATCCTTTCAACATTACCAAAATAGCGCTATATTCCATTTATAATTATATCTACTGTATACATAGAATAAACCTGTAGAGTAGGCGTGTCTGTACATTAAAGATATTTGCAAAAAAATAATCTGTGGGGAAGTACGATGAGTCCTAGAACACATCAAGATTGTTTTTGGAATTTTTGTCTGTCTGTTTGTCTGCTTGTCTGTTTGTTTGTGCATGAATCACGTAAAAACTACTGAACTAATTTTAATGGGGTTTTCATATGTGTATTTGTCCGAGCTTGAGGCAACATATAGGCTTTGTTTTATCTCAATCGGCCCACGGGAAGAGAAGATATGCTACTTTGAAAACATGTTAAAATTTTTACAATGCATAATGTTTACATCAATTAGCCAAATAATTGCTTTGACCCACTAACAAATATGGTGGTGTTGTCTGTCTTTGGATAACACACAGTGTGACTACAGATCACTCCCTTCTATCTGGGTTCCCTGTTGAGTCTGGTTCCTCTCACGGTTTCCGCCTATTGCCATCTTCACCCTTGCCACTTGTCCCTCGGCTGGGACAATCTGATCATTTGCATTTGTACACATTTTCTCAAACATTTCATACTCGTTACCCTAATTTTCTTTTGATTTTGTTGAAAGTGCTATAAAAAAAATTGAGCTACATTAACCACAATTTATAGCACGCATCTCATTTGTACAAAAAAATAAAGCATACAGCATGTACGAAATATGCAGTGCTATAAAGTTGTATAAACCAGGATGCCGCTGGCTAACTTGTTTGTTGAGTGTTTGTTGTTGTTCAAATGTTTATCGTATGACAAAAACGGAAAATATGTTAATGAACGTTTGTTCTTGTTTAAATAACCCTCAAGGTCGAAACCAAATTTGTACACCCGGTTGAAAAAAGAAAAGAAAAGTGTGCCTTCTTCATGACAACCCGCCAGCCCGTTCAGCTCATGAAATCTTTTCAACCGGGTGTGCCATTTTAAAACTTGTAGGTGACTTGAGTACAAATTTCTGCCTCATCCACCCTACAGCCCTGACCTCGCACCCATTGCCTTCTTCTTCTTCCATCACTTGAAGAAACCACTTCGCGGCAGACGTTTGATGATGACATGGTGACAAGAGCCAAAAAGAACGGTCTCCACCAGATCTTCCAACGTGTGGAGAAGTGTATCGCCTTAGGTGGAGGATATGACCACCAACAATTTTATGACCGTCTCTCGTAATGTAGTCGAGTCAGACATTCCTCGTCTAATTAATCGCTATGCTTTTATAATGGAACAAGGACATGAGTCCAATTAAATGTGGATACCTGAGTTTTGGAAACCTATCACAACAGAAGCTATGAACCTTCCACACACTTCTATAATAACTGCCAGCAAATGAAGTGAAGTATCTATTAGAGCATAGTATTCGGTAGTTTAATGTACAGAGTTGGATTTAGTTTTTTTTCCCACCCTCTGACTTGAAGGTTCTCTCGTAGGTTCAGAACAAAGCTCTCCACATTAACACGAAACAAGGATTCAGCATATAACTCATATGGACTCATATACAATTAATTACGAGTCTTCAGATCACCTACTAACCACTACAATCCACTGTCGTAACTTCCTAACTTTTTTTTTCCCGACATGTGAAACCAATTCCTATTTCCTAATTCCTTACAGAATTCTACGCATTCCCAGTAGTCATTAAGCATTAGTCACCTTTAATTATTTGCCACTTGAACAATGCTAGAACATTCCGAGAGGTCTATGTGGTTAGCTCGCTTAGGTATTCCTGCAGCACAGTAATTACACTTTAATATCCACATGGGAAGCGTGCGTTCAGGAAGACAAAACGCAACCCGGAAGGCATGAAATAAAAGAAAACAAATGTTGCGGGTTGTTACGATGATTACATCCACAGCTACGCGATCTCTCTCGCTCAGGCAGGCGTACGAGAGAGAAAGAACGAGAGAGACTCTTGCTGAATGAGCTTCTTCTTGAAGAAGTATTTCCGTTTCATTTAAAGGACTTGGAGTGCTTGGACTAGAGGTACTTTTTTTTAGGATATTTTAATGCCATTAGCCCTCTGTTAGCACTTAAACATGCAAATGATCCATGGAGGAACATGAACTCATGCAGGATTACATCAGGATAGAAAGAAAGAAACAGATTTGTAATAAAAGTGCAGTTTTATTAAATGGCAAAATTTAAACTCTTCACGAGACATGAAGGAAGTTTTGATTGAGTTATGTATCGTGGTTCTTTTGGGTGGCGCCACATTGTCTGCAAGATCAAATGCTTTTAATTGGCCCTGATTGGCACAGCAGTAATGAGCTCACCCTACCATCCGGGGGGGTCGCAAGTCGAATCCCGGGTGATTTTGTAGCCTCTAGCATGAGCTCTCTCAGGGTGGTGGGATGGGAGACACTGTAGCGCTGTCACATCAATCACGGCTCCAGCCAATTGTGGGGGTCTGTGAGCTCACGCAAGCGGAAGCGTCTCCTCCGAGTGTGTGAACAAGCAGTTCAAAAAGATGTGGCTGACTGGTGGCACGTGTCTCACAGGATGGATGATAGTGATGGCCTTCACCCTCCCTGATGGTGGCCTTGATGGGGGAGTGCACTAATGCCTGGTAGGAATTGGCTATGGGCATTCGAGTGGCACAGTGGTAAAGTGCTATCCCTATCATCTGGAGATTGTGAGTTCGGTTCCCTGGTGATGCTGTAACCTCTCGCAGCCGGATGTCTAGAGAGAGCTGATTGGCCGAGCTCTCTCAGGGGGGAGGGATGAGAGGTACATAGTGCTCCCACATTATTCACGGCTCTACAGCCAATCAGGGGCGTCTGTGAGCTCACTCAAGCGGAGTGTCCTCCGAGTGTGTTACTCCGCCCCCAATGGTGCGTGAGTGAGCAGCTCGAAAAGATGCGGTCGTCTGGCGTCACGTGGTTCCGAGGAAACACGTGATAGTCTTCGGCCCTCCCGACTGAGTGGTAGTAGTAGCCTTAATGTGGAGTTGCCCTAGTGATGGGTAGGAAAATTGACAGGGAACACAGCATTTCGTGTGGTAAGAGTGAATTATTTCTTAAGTGTGCTTAAAATTGTAACAAAATACAAAAAAATTAATGTAGAATCAGGATATTTATAAAATTGTTATACAAATAGAACCGACACTTAGATATCGTGATAACATCATATCAACTGGTCCCTGGTGATTTCCATCTCTAGTCCTCACATTATTTCTGAGGACAAAACATATAGTGTTAAAGCTGCTCGGTTTGTACCTCTGTCCTACTGCTTATTAGCTTATGATATTAGCTTCAGTTCTTATTGCCTTCGCTATTTGTTAACGCTCAGGCTTTGAGACAATTGATAAATGTGAATTTTTTTTTGTTCTTACAGCAGAACGCCAGAACCACGGACATTTTTTGTTTTCCATATAGTTTCTGCTCGGTTTGTCTAAGCCATGGCACTGCATTCTGCTCTAAGCCCAGCCGGAGTCAGACAGCGCCTGAGCCAGCTAAGATAAAACTGTTTAATCAGAAGACATGTCTCAGTACTGTGCAAAGTTTTCCAGCATGAAGCACTCGTTAGATTTACTGGAGACTAACCAAACACATTTCTGTGTTAGTTTTAAGAAAGCCTTTGATCATGTATACTTTCCCTTTAACACTATGTTCACAAGGGTCTCGAAGTCTCTCCTTGGATAAATAGCATGATAATGGTGAGGTAGTTACTCTGCTTGGCTAAAATGCTGCATTTCAAGTGAACCAGTTGCATAAAGATTGGAGATCTGGCACCTTCTCAGACCTGGTCCATATCGACACGGGTCATTTAGAAAAGGAAATTTTTCAGTCTGCAAGGAAACACAAAAACAACAGGGAACACTCAGGTGGCTTACTTCTCTTAAAGAATGTACCCAGGGTCCTACTGTAATTTTTTGACAAATGTGGCCCAATTCAAGATTAAATATTTCCTGAATTTCATCCAGTTTATTTTATTGGAAGAAGGCTTTAAAACTTTTTTAAAAGAATAGAAATAATGGTTATTATTTTATGTGGGTTTGGAGAAAAGAATCTTATCAAACAAATAGAGAGCTGGAGAACATCTGTTTTTAGGTTTCCATTATGCACCATGGCGGCGCAGTGGTTTAGTGGTTAGCACTGTTTGTGTATGTGGAGTTTTCATGTTCTCCCTGTTCTTGGTGTGTTTTCTCCGGTTTCCTTCCACAGCCCAAAGACATGCAGATTAGGCTGTTTGGCGTTCCCAAATTGCCCATAATGTGTGAATGTGTGGGTGAATGGTGCATGGTCGTAAAATAGAAATAAAAGCAATGGTAATCACCATTGGCTTCCATGGTCCTTAGTTGGACTACAGAGGTTCCTAGATGGATAGATGGATTATGCACTATATAGACCAGGGGAACATAGGACATTAGTAACAAGGCACCTGGAAACATACTGTAGAACCCTAGAACTGAGAAACATAGGGCTCTGGGAATATAGGACCTGTCTGTTGTCCTTCTCCCATCATATATTATGTAAATCTGGAGAATATAGGGCCCTGGAAACACAGGGCTGACCCCTAGTCAATCATTAGCTTTTAGGATTAGCTCATGTATACAGAAGACAGTAGATTGCACTTTCTAGAGTGCTATAATGTGTTGCGGTTACCGTATTGGCTTAGTAGTTAGCAATGTTGCCTTGCACCTCCAGGGTCCGAGTTTGATTCCCGTCTCACGTCTGTTTGCATGTTCTCGCCGTGCTTGGCCGGTTTCCTCTAACAGTCAGAAGCCATTCAGATTAGGCTAATTGGCGTTTCCAAATTGTCCCTAGTGTGTAAATGAGCATTTTAATGTTTCTTGGATGTCCTACCATGGTTGTAAAAATCGGGATAAATACAATGATAATCACTTTTGGACTCCACAGCCACTAGTTGGACTACAGAGGTTCCTAGATGGATGGGTGGATGGATAGAATGTGTTATGCCAAAATGAGCAACAAGTCAGAAAGATGTGGTTTGCTGGCTTTATGTGAGTCAAAGTAAACACATGATAGTCTTCGCCCTTCCACATTACTAGCTGTTGTATGCTATTGGATTGGGAGCTGTACGTTCTTACACTATATGAAATACAGGACAATTTTTTAAACTGTTTTTACTGATGTTGGTCTGCCTAAGAGCCATGTTAATGGAGACCTGAGAGATACCCCCCACCACTCCAGAAAAATCGAGCGATTCTGCAGTTTAATCGATTTTTATTATTTTCACACTATTGAAATTATTTTGGTAAACTTTTACCCGATAAATGGTTTAAAATTGCTGATTAAAAAAAAAAAATACAACACAGCAATTTCTGCAAATTGGTTCGTGCAATACTGCCACCTGTTGGACTGGAGTATGGAGCAGAACATTTGCAAGGAATCAATTTTGGTGTTGGGGAATCCAATAAAAAATTTTAAATGAATCGAATCTATTCAGGGTTCTATCCAAAACGTGACAGGGCTTAAACTCTGGAGCTGGGCTAAGCGATCTACCACCTGCTTAAGGTTCATAGTTTGAACATGTGAACCTTAAGGCTGCTGAAAGCTTTGTGCTCATGAAGACTGTTTAAAAATCTCCTAGAGTATTGTCAGAGATATTTTCTGTTGCTCTAATCCAAAGGATTGAAACCACTGGAATTTGAAAGAATCCGACATGCATGCCATAGCTGTACGAAGGCTATGCGAGAGGCAGATGTGTTTTAAAATGGCTTTAGCAGTTGCTCCCCTGTCCTTTTCATTGGCGAGCTCGTTCTTAGTTTCGATTAGACACTAGACTTCCTAACCTCTTCGCGCTCCCTCTAACAGCCGGGAGGTACTTCAAAGCCGTATCACACTTTCGAGACTCCTCTTTAATGTATCGCCGGAACCCTGTAGTTTCTCCGTTTGTTCTTTTTTTTCCCCTCCCGTGCATCGTTTAGGGAGCGGACCAGCTGCGGGGATGATGAAGTCATCCATCTCTTCGCTTTTGTGTACTGACTTTTGGTTAGACAAGAGGAAAGGAGGTTATTCGCCAAAACACCACAGCACCATGATCTCACGCTATGATAAATGCCGCAGAACAACGAGCATACCTGAGTTATAAGGTCTTTCCCGTTGCAGGGGAGAGCAGCCGATGAGAACAGGACATTATAACGGCACTAACAAGACTCCTGCTGGTTTCTTAAAGCATAAATACGGCTAATACTGCCTCAGCAGGACGTCTTGTACAGATATTAATCATAAAAAAAAACATCATATTACATTAATACAACTTTTTTTTCAGCTATATAAACAATTAGCTCATGAGAAGGGTCTATTATAAAGTATGACGGCTGTTCGAGTCAAACTGGGACTTTTGATTGTGCAGAATAACAACACAGTTGTAAGAGTAAAAACGTCCTTTATTTCTCTATAGAATCCCCTGCTACACTAATGCACTTATTCCAGTGTTTCACTAGTGCTTGGATACCATCAAGGTAGAACGTTTTCTCAGTATGCCACATGTTTGGAGTTCCTGGGAGGCCATTGTTTCAGATGAAGCCGGCAATCCGCTTCATCTGAAACTCTGGCCTCCCAGGAACTCCAAACATGTGGAAATGGCTTGGAGTGTGGTGTTGGTGAATTATGTACAGTTCCCACAGACAAGGGTGTACAGTTCCCACAGACAAATGCACCCATTCTGCATGTTAGCTCCAAGTTATTCGTTGATTTTTCAGGGATCAGGCGTTCCACTTGCAGAATGTTTGTAAGAACGACTGCAGTGGGCTCCGAACCTCCTCCGCTGGGATCGTTCTTTAAAACTTTGCACTGTTTAAATGTTTTACTGCTGCTAAGAGTCTCATCACTGTACTGTGCTTAAAGTCTTCTGTAAATGTCAATTGGTTATATTCTTTCATTCACGAGAAATTTCATCATAAGTCCCGGTTTTACTCGAACACCACTTGTAAGTAAAATATTACGGTATATCTAGTCAGAGGAAAGAAGGAATGAAAGATGCAAGAAGTCTGATGTTTTTTCCACCAAATGCTCCACTTGGAATCGTTACCGCTGGAATTTATTCTCATTTCTCACATGAATTGAACAAAAAAAAAAAATAACTAAGCGTTTTAAACTGTCTGCATATGTTTCTGCAGAACATCATTTTTTATTAAGAATGAATATGAAATATATGGATATTAAAACAACCGACCAGATAATGCACCAGACTGGTTGTCCAGACAGCCCTGGATGCTGCAGCAGCTTTTCTTTTAGTGAACACTAAGTATAAATCACTTGTGTAGAAAGCGTGACCTGTTTATCCTGTTCATCTGAACACTCCAACATATTACACTGACTGCCTTTACATTATCGGCAGATTATTTATAATAAGTCTTGCATACCAGTTGTCAGTACTTGGCAACCTAACTGCTTTAGAAAGATTGTGTTTGTCTCCTCAGTCACACAAGTTATGTGAGACTGGACATCCAGCGTCATATAACAGCACTAATCTTTATCTTCAGACATCAGAGAAATGTGTGTACAGTAGGTGTGTGTGTGTGTGCATCCCGACTCCACCTTCATGCTAACAGAATTGTCTCTCTCCGTCCTCGTGTGTTTTGCAGAGATCGGGCCGGTCACTATAACCACAGACCCCAAGAAGTTCCAGACAGAGCTGCAGGAGCTCTATGTGCAGGTAACGCCGGTGTGCTTGTGTGATCAGTGCTGTGTGTGAGAGGCTGTGTGGAGTGTGTGAGGTTAGAGAGAGTGGAGACCAGAGACGTGATCCAGCGAGGAACTCCGTAAGAACATCAGGAGTTCATCAGTTCCTGGACAAGCTCTAAAAGATCAGACCAACACTGGGCTTTACACCACTCTCTTTCTTTCCTTCACAATATCCAATTTTTTTGTTTGTTTGTTTCTTTCTTTCTTTCTTTCTTACTCTCTTTATACTGCTCTACAATCTTTCATGTGTCTGCCTTTCTTTTTTTTTCTTTCTTGTCATATTATTTTTTTCCTTCTTTTTTTAGATTATTTTTAATTTGTCTCTCTTTTGCACATTTTCTTGTCATATTTTCCTTTTCTACTTTAGTAGTAGTTTTTTCCTTGTGTCTGCCATATCATCCTTACTATCTTGAAGGTCTTTCTTTCTTTCTTTCTTTCTTTTTTTCTTTATTGTCATGTTCTTCTTTTTCATCTTTCTTGTTTTTTTTATTTTCTTTCACTCTTTCTTTTTTTCTTAAAAATATATTTAAGAAAAACGAAAAATGTCATATTTTTCTTTCTTTCTTTAGTACTGGCTTTTTTTTCATGCGTCTGCCATATCGTTCATTCTATCTTGCAGGCCTTTCTTTCTTTCTTTCTTTCTTTTACATCATCTGCTTTATTTTCTTTTCTTTCTTGCTATATTCTTTCTTCATTTCTTTCTTTATTTCTTTCTTATTTTAGGTTTTCCTTTGTTTTTCTTTCTTTCATTTTTTTTCTTGACATATTTTTCTTTCTTTCTTTAGTACTGACTTACTTTCTTTTATGTGTTTACCATATCTTCTTTCTTTCTTTCTTTCTTTCTTTCTTTCTTCCTTTCTTTCTTTCTTTTTTTCTTGTCATATTCTTCCTTTTTTTTCTTTAGTTTTTTTTTTCATTCTTTTTTCTTGTCACATTTTCCTTTCTTTCTTTCTTTCATTTATCTTTTTTCTTGTCATGTTTTTCTATCTTTCTTTCTTTAGTATTGGCTATCTTTGTTTTACATTCACATTCTTCCTTCCTTCGCTCCTTTATTTTTTATTTGAAGAGCAGACGCAGCTCACAGTGTCTTTCATATCATGATACACTCCGTCTCAGATCCTGAGCTGCTGGAAGAATCCTTTATGTTGGCCGGCAACTGGAGCAGATGTTTGTGTGATGTCTCGCAAGCGTGTGTGTGTGTGTGTGTGTGTGTGTGTGTGTGTTTCCTGATAAAGCAGCCCAATTAGAGATATCTGAAAGAATCCAGCATTTAAAGAGAAAGATCCAAGATGAAATGCCTTTGATCACTTCACATGCCAGTGGTGTGAGCAGCTCAGTGCAGGAGGGAAGACACTCACACACACGCAGCCTAGTCAGGTTTGTGTGTATGTGTGTGCGTGTGTGTGTGTCAGTGAATGTGTTTTGGAGAACATTATTTTTTCCAGATATTTACCAGACTTGATACTTCAGACGAATCCCAGTAAACAAAAAGAGATAACACACACACACACACACACACACACACACACACACACACACACACACACACAAGGATCTGTGATGTTTTTGAGAAATAAATAAATGCTACACTTTCTTTTAGAACTAAACTCCTAATTAAATCACAACATCATCATGTTCCGTGTGTCACGTCTGCTCATTAACGATGATGTCACCAGGGGGGCGGAGACTGTCCGGAGATGAGCATCGGGGCCATCAAGATCGCGCTGGAGATCTCACTGCCCGGCTCCTTCATCTACGTCTTCACAGACGCGCGATCTAAAGACTACAGACTGAGTCACGAGGTCCTGCAGCTCATCCAGCAGAAGCAGTCTCAGGTACACACACACACACACACACACACACACACACACACACACACACACACACACAGAGCTCCCTCTGGCTCTGTTAGACTCTGTTACACCTCTCTAATATATGTGTGTGTGTGTGTGTGTGTGTGTGACACAGGTGGTGTTTGTGTTGACTGGAGACTGTGATGACAGATCACACATTGGTTATAAGGTGTATGAGGAGATCGCCTCCACCAGCTCAGGACAGGTGTTCCATCTGGACAAGAAACAGGTCAATGAGGTGAGACGTCTCGCTTTCATCCCTACATCTCTCTCTTTCTTTCTTTCTTTCTTTCTTTCTTTCTTATACTATTTTTTTTTCTTTCTCCCTCTCCCTCCCTCTCCCTTGTGTTTTGTGTTTTATGCTTTTTCTTTGTCTATTTTTTCTCTCTTCTTTCATTTTGTCTTTTTATTCTATTATTCTTTGTTCATTTCTTTTCTTTCTCTTTCTCTCTTTTTTCTTTTCTCTTATGTCTTATCTGTTTTCCTTCCTTTTTCCTTTTACGTTATCTGATTTATTTTCTCTCTCTCTTTTTCTTTTTTTATTCTGCTATTCTATTTTGTTTATACTACTTTAATACATTTTCTTTCTTTCTTTTATTCTATTTTCATGTTCTTTCTTTCTTTCTTTCTTTCTTTCTTTCTTCCTTTTTAATTTATTTCTATTTTATTTGTCTCTTTGGCTTTTACACTATTTCATAAATTTTTTTATTCTTTTGTGTTTCTTTATAATTCTTTTATTAAATTTTTTCTTTCTTTCTTTTTTTCTTTCTTTTTCTATCTTTTATCATATATGCCATTTTCTTTCTTTCTTTTTTCTTTCTTTTTTTCTTTCTTTCATTCTCCTTTATTCTATTTTCCTGTTCTTGCTTTGTTTGTATTTTTTCTTTTCTTTTTCTTTCTTTTGTCTTTTACTGTATACTATTTTTCTTCCTTTACTTTTTTCTTTCTTTCTTTCTTTCTTTCTTTCTTTCTTTCATTCTTTCTTTCTTTTTCACTCACTCACTCACTCACTTACTTACTTTTACCCACACACACACACACACACACACACACACACACACACACAGTACACACACACACACACACATATATATATATATATATAAAGCCAGTTGCTGAGCAGACATTTTATGTGCAGTGCAAGTAGAGATTAGTATAAGGGAAGAGCAGGGAAAGTTTAGAGCAGAGAGCGAGAGAGAGAGAGTACGAGCAGACGTGAGCAGTGCTGAAACGCCCGCTGACTCTGACACACGCGTCTCCACACACAGCTGGAGCAGCCAGATCATGTCCAGTGTGATGCTGCTGCTGTTTGCTGACCGCATGAGTCTGGTGATGAGCCTCTGTTTAGAGCTTACAAGTGTTTCTGCTACCTGAAGCTCATGAAAATGAACAAATGAACCCAGCGTGGTCTTCTTCTGTTCTTCTGTACCACCCACCCCCTCGTCGCTTCATCATACTGCTCGGAGATGCTCTTCAGCTCAGCGCAGTTGTAAAGCGTGGTCATGCGAGTTATTATAATCTTCCTGTCCGCCTGCACCAGTCTGGTTATTGTCCTCTGACCTTTCTCATGAAGAGGCCGTGCTTCTGCTCGCATCTCTAGAGACCATCTTGCATGAAAATCACCAGAGCACCTGTTTGAAAATAGAGTTTTACTGTCGAAAGCCAAATTATACAAAATAACCATTGCTGCTAACAACAACACGTGAGTATCCAGCTGTTCTGTGTGCTTCATTTCCAATCAGTGGTATCGCAAACACTTCCAGATTTGCGTGGTGGATGTTTTTAAATCTGTTTGTGTATAAGTCGAGTAATGTGGCTCTGGTAAAACTCTTAGCCCTTGTCAAGACACGATGTTCAGACCAGATGTGCATTCTGCTGTTGTTGATGTTGTTTCTAGCTGGCATCTTATCTTAACCAGCCATTACTTACTACTATCATTTCTTTGAACTGTGTGTTTGTGTTGTTCTCTGGGAAGGTACTGAAATGGGTGGAGGAAGCAGTGCAGTCGTCTAAAGTCCACCTCCTGTCCACTGATCACTACAACGCGGTCAGCAACACGTGGAGGATCCCCTTCGACCCCAGCCTGAAGGAGGTCACGGTCGCCCTGAGCGGTCCAGCCCCGAACATCGAGATACGCAACCCTCAGGGTGGGTACAGGCTAAGGACGATGTCCTCATTTGGTAGTTATGTGAATCTTTTATTTGGATGATTATGGTCAGGTCAGCGAACATCTCACGCATCTGCATAATAGATCTCATCGGATCAGATCGAGAAAAGAATGCGAAATCCACATGTTTCGAATCAGACACGCAAAACCAATCGTATTCCACAAATTCCGATTCATCAGATTCCAGCTAAAGGCCAGTGTTTCCTGTCTGTCAGGGTTTCTAAACCAGTCTGATGGTACGTAAATTAAGTTTTGCTTTTCGTGTGTGCGTGCGTGAGGTGAACCATTTTACTTTTGGGACACAATTCCTGATTATTTAAAGGTCCCATGTTTTATCACTATTTCTTTACCCAGTTAACATGCAGTACTGTGCAAAAGTCTTGAGGCCCCTCTCATTTCTTCAAATGAATTATCTTCTATCTTATTTCTTCTATTAAATTAAATGATGTAGATCCAATTAAAGAAATGGGAACAAATGCAAAGTGCCTGAAGATGCAATTTGCAAATTGGTTGTTTATGTAACAACCTCAGCAGCAGCAACCTCGTTTCCCCTCTCGTCTGTTCCAACCACTCAGCGTTCAGCATCACCAGTATACTAATCACCCACCTGACCATATGTCATCACCTGCACCTGTTTCTCACTGGTTCATGCCTTAAATTAGATGTTATTACGCTTAAATGATTCATAGGTCAACTGGCGGCTTAACAGACAAAAACATTCCTCTGCTCAGGTCCAGGGACTGGACTGAAAATAAGAGGAACAAAAGTCCTTCAGGAATCCCGGAGAACTATTGAAAAATTCCTAAATGTCTGGGTCATGTCAAATGTCAAATGTTGTATGAGAGCAAAGTATTGATGAACGATTCGTTCTTTTTGAATAAGTCTTTAATGTGACACAGAAGAACGAGACGTCTCGGAGAGTGAGTCGTTCATTTTCTACTGGGCGCGCATGCACAAAGCATCACAAAACCTCCGTAGGTTATGTACAGGAGACAGAAATGGGAAGTTACCTTTGAGTCTTTGGTCCGAGTCATTTGTTCTTTTGTCACGTGACTCCCATAGACGCTATGCAGTGCAATAGATTCAAAAGAACGAACGACTCGGACTAGAAGATATGAGAGGTGAGCTGCTCATTATGTTTATTATAATATGTCCTTATCTGCATTGTAATATTTTCATTACTGGCACTATAGCCAAAGTTTTTGTATGTAGACGTGTTGGGGGTCTTTTTATTGAAAATGTAACATTTTATTTTATTTGTGATCAAAAGAACGAAATGAACTGAATGACTCGTTCATTTTGATGAATGAGATTCAAGGACCAAAAAAACTTCCCATCACTAGAGCAAAGTTTGAAGAAACAAAGAAAGAAAAAACAGCATTTATTAATCAGTTTCATCTTGCAACATTTGTCGATGCGATCATTTCAGCAAAAAAAAAAAATCCAATTACTTATAATTTACTTACTCACTCAGTCATCGTCTATACCGCTTTATCCTGTATTCAGGGTCGCGGGGGCCTGGAGCCTATTCCAGGAGACTTAGGGCACGAGGCGGGGGTACACCCTAGACAGGGTGCCAATCCATCGCAGGGCACACACACACATACTCACACACTACGGGCAATTTGGGGACGTCAGTTAGCCTAACCTGCATATCTTTGGACGGTGGGAGGAAACCGGAGTACCCGGAGGAAACTCACCAAGCACGGGGAGACCATGCAAACTCCATGCACACAGAGACGGGAATCGAACCCAGACCCTGGAGGTGCAAAGCGACAGTGCTAACCACTACACCACCGTGCTGCCTACTTATAATTTAATTGATTCAAATAGATTTATAAGATAAATCAATAAGAATAGATCGATAAAAATGTTCTGATGTGAAAAAAAAGAAATTCTTGCTTTGTTAGTTATTTCTTGTCACATGAACTAAGAGCAAACTGTGACCCTACGGCCAAGGCTTGTAAATACCTCATGACTGTGAATTCCCTGACACGAACTTGTGCGCCGTTTCTTCACAGGGAAGCTGATTGGGAACAAAGACGGATTGACGGAGTTGCTTCACATCCCAAACTCCGCCAAGATTCTCAACCTCAAAGACCCAGAGCCAGGCATGTGGTCCATAAAGGTGAGCAACAGGCCACGTCCTCATCTCCGACACTGAATAAAGCGTGTTAGTGGACAGCATGCGGACCTTATTTAAAGGAGAATAAGGAGAAAAACGAGAATCTTCGGTCATAAATAAAATTTTAAATTCCAATAAAAAACAGATTTCTGGCATTTCTGGAAAGATTGTTGTTGATGTCTGTTTGGTCTCTAGAGAGCGTGTCGACATTTAGGATTAAGCACTTTGAGTGATAGCGAAGAACTGCCGGCCAACACGAGGGCACGTTAAGGACTCGCAGTCGTTAGACTCGCAGTAATCTCAAAGACAGACTGTTGCCCTCGGCTCCCGTTAGGATAAACTCCATAATCTTTTCATAACGACTTTGGATTTGGACTCGGAGCGTGTCTGGGTGCGCACGCTTAGTTTCATTTCCACTCTCTGTTATGAATTAAAGCTGATTGTTTTGTGCATTGTGTTCTCCAGCAGTCACCCTGCCTCTGAACCTTGTCCTGGTGACCCTTTCATCTCCTTTTACTCCTATCCTCCCCGTACATTTTCTCCCTCTCTCCTCCCATGACTTCATGTGTTTATTTTTTTTCTCCTCCTTTGTTTTTCATCCTTCCTTGGATACTCGGATCGCTGTGTTTGCGAAGGGTTCTGTTTCTGGACAAACAGTGTTATTCGCTATGATCTAAGAAACATGAAACTGCTATATAACGTATTTTAAAATGTATTTTTTAAAGAATTATCTTTACTGATCTATACTCTCAGTCACTTATCGTCTATACCACTTTATCCTGTATACAGGGTCGGGGTGGGGGTTTGGATGGGGGGGGTATGAGTGGGGGCGTGCTTGGAGCCTATCCCAGGAGACTGAGGGCATGAGTCAGGGTACACCCTGGATGGGGTGCCAATCCATCGCAAGGCACACACAAACACACTCATGTTCACACAATACGGACAATTTGGGAACGCCAACAAGCCTAATCTGCATGTCTTTGGACTTAGAGGAACCTTTTGTCCCCAAAGATTAACCTTAAAAACAATTGATAAGATAACCATGCATTGTTCTTGCATCTTGGAGTTTTTTTTTTTTTTTTGCATTTAATTTTGCTTTATTTTTAATATGGTGTTCTACGGGTGAAATACAGTACTGCAGTGTTTGACCAACAGACCCTGGCGCTGGACATTTTATTGCTCCTTTTTTAAGCCGGTACATGGAAAAACTGATTAAGTTACCATTATGTATAGCTTTTTCTGTTTTTTTTTTCCAATTTGGTGAAAGCAAAAGACCTTTTTGTATCTGCATTCTAGTGATAAGGTCATGAATCTTATGCTACAACTTAGCTTCCTTATTTAGCTAACCTGCTAAGATTTGTTTAGATTTACTGAGTCAATACTGTTGGCTGTTGTGCACATGAGTCAAGTACTTCAAAAGAAGTCAGTCTAACTTCCTGAGTCAGAATGCATGAAGAATCAATGGATTTAGAACTAACAAGAGTTACAAAGACATTTTTGGCGGCCTTACACGTTTTTTGTTTTGCATATACTTTTCCGTTCTCCGGTATTCTCCTCTACTTCACCTGCAGGAGTCACCGTGCAGGACTACTGACCTGGGCGATGACTACTTCTTGGCTTCACAGACCATTTTTTTATGGCCCCATGATAATAGTTTAGGAAGGTTGTAATTTCTAAAGTATGCGAGCAGCCCTTAGGACCAGTTGCCATAGTTGTGCATGGTGGGGTTGAAAACAAAGTTCTGAAAGTCCTCAACACTAATATAGTCTCACACACACATACACACACACATACACACACGGACCGGGGATTCAATGCCTCGGGTAACTCTTGCTCTTGACATAGAGAGGGTCAAAACATTTTAGTAATGTTCAAATGATCATTAGGGGCCGGATTTAAAGCTGACTCATCAAGTGTAGTGACCGTCATAACTTTAATTGTATATATAATGTTACTTTAACATATAATCACACACACATGAAAAAAGCATTCTATACTCACCGCAAGATTGTATAGTAACTGCAAGATCCCACTAGTAGCAGCATGGAATTATGGTCGTTTCGCAAAATTTGAGAAAGTTGCGGGAACTATTTTTTTCGCGCATGCGAAGTGAGCGGATGTAGGACGGATTCACAGATAGGATGAATTTATAGAACACCGGCTGAAGACCTGATTGGTCAAACAGAGTCATGTGATTATTGGTGCTGCATCTGATTAGTGAAAGGTAGATCCACCGGCTTCATGTGTAGAATAAATGGTTAGAAAAGTAACGAGTCGAGTGGAGCCGAATGTAGCGGAGTAAGAGTAGCGTTTCTTC
>JAQMYL010000012.1:32907184-32920419 GCA_030014365.1 Clarias pachynema
GGTGTCTTGCATTGAAATCTGCTGCAATGACCCGGTTACTGCGTTCACCAGACATCAACACAATTTCTATCCGCTCCACACGTGTTAACCACTGCGACATGTCAATGGCTGTAAACAAAGAGAAACTTGTAAATAACTCATGAAAGAATATAAATATAAATGGCCCACCCTGTACAGTAAAATGTCTATTGATTTTATTTTTTACTTAATTTATATCTTTTCTAAATGTTTTGATTGTTTTCATATGCCAAATAATATGGTTATAGTATACCAGTATAGTAATATTGGTAATATTTTGGGTGGCTGGAACGGATTATCTGCATTTACATTATTTCCTATGGGACAACACGTTTTGCAATACGAAATTTTCACCTTAAGGACTCGCCTCCGGAGCGCAATAAAAATGTGCATGCCAAGTTAACACTGAAGGTTTTGCTTTGGTTGTTTTTAAAGTATTTACCCCTGCCTTATACTTTTTAAACCTCTTAAATTGAGGTTCCCTGGTATGAGAAGGCATCTGCTGTCAGTGTGTCATGTGATCTCAAAACAAGTACACCTGTTCTGGAGGAAGAAAAAAAAATCTGGAAAAGTTACATTTAGTAATAAAAAAAAAGGCCAAAGCATTAAACATGCTGCTGAGCGACATTAAATCCGTCCTTTTAAAAACTGGAAAGAATGTAGTACAACCACAGTCCATCAGAAGAACCTCTGCTACTTCTATTACGTAGAGTTGGCCCTGACCAACATGCACGATTGTTAACCGTATATGTAACTGGGTTAAGTGTTGTGGAAGGTAACCCTGGCTTTAATTATGATTTTGCAATGATTTTTTAGAATTTTTAACCCAGGTTGCTTAGGGTTAAGCTCGTTCCTCTGTCCCGCCCGGTTAAACAGTTTTTGAAATTTTCTCATGCAACTTCACCCCCCTAAAAAAATCTGTTTTTCATTATGACGTCCTTGTTGTTCTTGTCTTAGACTTGTGGGTTGAAGATGGGACCACTTACGTGTGTGAAGCTCAAAACCAGTTTGGCAAAATCCAGGCCAAAGTCCAAGTGACAGTCACAGGACTGGGTGAGAAATCTTACAGTCTCTCTTGTATTAATTGCATCTTGTGATAAATGATGCTAAATTATGAAATGCAATCCTCCTCAAGCTTAATGCATGTCTGGAAAACTGTAATATTTTAGACTTTGCATGCAACCCCCTCTACACTCCTAGATACAAAAAAATACAAACAACCAACAGTAGCGTTGTGTGATTTAAAAAAAAAAACTCTTGGACGTGTGGGATTTCCTTTGGAAGCTACAGCTGTAAAATTGCATCGTAAACACTTTTTGCTGAGATAAGCACCAGATCAACAGCCTTGAATAACCTCCTTTATTGCGCGGTGCTGTTATTGAGGAGGGATTCGTACAGTACTGTACACCATCCATGCATTCAGAGCTCTCTGAATATTACAGAACTAATAAGTACAGTATATTTAATTGGTTAGAGTTGGGATTCAGTTGGGATAAGCAGTGAGTCATGCGGTTAGATATTTGTGTGCGTGTGTGTGTGTGTGTGTGTGTGTTGAGGGGGGCGTTAGTGTAGTCGAAGGAATGCTGCTTCATACAGAAGTGAATGACCAGATGTGACTGAACTCAACCGAGAACATTCATGTTCTGGGCGTGTGTGTGTGTGTGTGTGTGTGTGTGTGTGCGAACAAGTATATGGATCTCATGACAAAGAGCTCTTCACATATGTATGTGTTTAGAGATTTCATCTAATGTATATATATATATATAGAATGAAGTAGAATGAAGGGAATGTAAAAAGAAAAATACATATGAATATATTTAATAAATCAAAGCAAGAACAGGACGAGCTACTCCTACTGTAGAGCAGACTTTTTTAATTTTTCCGGGAGATGCGTTCTCATCCCACAGACTTCAAAGTTGGCGTTTATCAGATCAGCAGGCTCTCACACACACACACACACGCACATATAATAAAAAGGCACGTTTGCTATGAAGAACGTTTTTTTTCTTCCTAAACATAAATTCACATGAGTGATTTGGTTTGTATGTATGTGTGTGTGTGTGTGTGTGTGAGGGTGTGTGGTCCAAATGTGCCAAATGTAGGCTGAAGCTCATAAAACGAAGTGCTCCCGCGAGCCTCGGTTGTCCCATAAGTCTCTGTTTTGCCCCACTGGCCGAGTGACGCAAGTATTTTGAACACGCTCAGAGTTAACCATGGAAACGTAACAAGCGAAACACTGAGTGCTTTGTGCTTATTGTGTATATAGTCACCCCTGTGATAGCGCTGAGCCCTGCAGAGGTCAGCGTAATCGAGGAGCAGCAGGTCACGCTGCCGTGTGTCCTGCTAGCCGGAAACCCGCTGCCTGTGAGGCGCTGGCTCCACGACAACATCCTGGTGAGATCCGACAGCACGCTACACTTCCACCTTTTATCAGACATCCTTATGCTGTTTGTTGTATTCATAGATGGATATGTTCTGCATCGATTCTGCACACAGGTGACCTCAGGGCCGTACGTGAGTATCCGGCGCGACGGCAGTCTGCATATAGAGAGAGTCGGCGTGCGGGATAAGGGACGGTATACGTGCGTGGCGGAAAACTTCGCAGGAGCTAGCAATCGCACCACGACCGTCAACGTATACGGTAAGATGGGACCCACTGGATGCTTTATTATGAGAACCGTATTGTTATTACTGGGTAATGATGCATTATAATGTAAGATGCATAAATGCAGTCAAGCAATACTTGTTTGGGGTAAAGGGTGCCAGGAAGGCTTTCCCCACAACACTACTCGACCACCACCAGCCTCACCTGTTGAGATTTTAAATTGTACATTGGCATGTTGTAATGGACGCCCACTTGTGTGATTCTGGTTTTATTTTGTGGTCTGAGGGTGTACCTGGTGCTGAAATGACTCACGGAAGAGCGTAAACAGGAGAGTTTGGATATCTGCAGGCAAAATTTGGAGCGATAAAGTGAAAGTTTCTTAAAACTCGTTACTGGTGACGAGACACGGATTCATCACTACGAGCCCGAGAGTAAACAGCAGAGTATAGAATGGAAACATCCTCAATCACCGACCAAGTTCAAACTTCAACCATCAGCTGGAAAATTTGTCAATGCTTACAGTTTTCTGTTATTCTCAAGGGCCAGAAGTATTGGAACAATATCCAGAAAAAGTTTCAACAATCAGCAGTGCTCGTTACAGTGAGACGCTTATTGAAGAGCTGAAGCCTAAACTGTCGACACTCTGCCAAAACCTCGTTTTAAGGTGTTAAAGAATCCTTCCTATAGTCGTGATCTCGCTCTTCAGTTCTGATGAAGAAATATTATAATATAAAGCTTATTAAAAGATGGACAAATATATTGAAAAGCAATGAGATAATGTAAGAAAATTATCTGTCTTTTCTAAAAATTTATTATAATAAATTCTATAGCCAGAGTGCGAATAATTTTTGACTCACTCTCATAGAATTATACACATACAGTACCTTCACACTTCTTTTTTATGCATTTGGATATGCTTTCCACGGTGGAGTTGCTGTCAGCTTCAAAAGGTTTAGTCTGTTTTGTCGAATCAGCAAATCATTTAAACCAATAGTTCTTCATGCCATTCTTTGCACAACCCTAGAGACCTTTACAGGATTCCTAACCTCTACTGTAGCTGCTTGATTTTATGCATTGTGCTTACATAAATAATCAGAGTGAATCATGCCTACAGGTACACCAGAAGTTAAGGCAGTTCTTTTGTTATGTGTGTTTTTGCTTCAGTGATGCCCACTATTCAACACGGCCCTCAAGTGTTCAGTACCATAGAGGGAACGCCCATTTCTTTGCCATGTCGCGCCAATGGAGTGCCCAAACCAGATATCACATGGGCTAAGGTAAAACATTCTCTGGTTTTATTTCTCCTTTCCACTTGTGATGATGGGGGACACTGTCCCTCTCTGTGTAATCGGCTGACGGGAGTGGAACCCAAAGACGTCTAGATTTATTGTAGCTCATCTGCCTCAAAGTTGGACGAACTGAGCATTCTGAATAGCTTTTTACATACCATGCATGTAAAGAGGGATGGTTTGACTTACCATAGCTATCCTCATATGATGGTTTGAAACCAGCCTCATATCTGATTTCTCCAGTTTCTGGTCTTATGCTGAGGTTTTATGGTGTGAATGATCTTTTTATTCCTAAGCAAAGAATATATTAATACATAAAGTATGAAGCGTTATCATAAAGTAATTCAGTTTGAACGATCAGTCAGGCTTTGGCTTTTAACTATAATACCATAAGAATTATAATAATAACAACAGCAGTAGATGATGCTTTTCCCTCGCAGACAAAATAGAGAGTCTACCGCGGATTTGGACCTCAGCAGCGACCTCATTACCCCTCTCGTCTGTTCCAACCCAGTATACTAATCACCATCCTGATCATCTGTTATCATCTGCACCTGTTTCTCACTGTTTCATGCCTAAAGTTAGATGTTATTATGCTTGAATGATTCACTGGTTAGCTCAACAAACAAAAATGGTTCCTCTGAAACTGCTCAGATTCAGGGACTGGACTGAAAATGTGCGGCAAAACAGTCCTTTAGGAAGTCTGGAGCACTATTCCTCAAGACGACATTAAAATACAAGAGAGTCTGGCTCTTGTCTGGCACACTACTGTACCTCGTGGTTTAAATCCTTCCAGTTTGCCCAGTGAATATCTGTGATGTGGTGCTGTGATGCTAGGCTGAGCCCAGTTAGTGGAATAGGAAAGTTCTGTTGTTGGAGCCACATCTGGACAAGTGTACCTCATGATTTATTTTTTGTCTCAATGGACTTTCCAGAACGCCACAGGTGAATCCAGGAATGCACGAGATGTGCATCAGGAAGCGTTTGCGTGTATGTGTGTGTGTATGCGTTAGTGTAAGTGTGTTGAGCACACATCAGAACTCAGCATGAATTTCCTCAAGGTCCACATGATAGACATTAACACGCTGATTGTGGGAAAACCACTACTTTCTAGCTGCGTGCACTGTGGAAAAGCATCAAAGTTACGTGATAGAGATATAAATAGGAGGCATGCGAGAGAACTTTGGCAGAAAACTTTTTTTCCTTTGTCAGTATGATGAGTCCTGGGTTGAAGCTTGCAAGGCAAGGTTGCCAGATCTCTACAAGATTCCCAACCCAAGTGTGAGTTTAAAGAACTACACAAAAAAGATCAGAAGATGGTTTGGCTTTAGATAAGTGAGAAACTGTTTACTTTTTTCTTAGTTTTTGTGTTGGAAGAACTCAAGTTCATGCTGGTTGTAAAACGCAGTGAAGTAGAAAGTACAGATATTTGCTGACGAAAGTAAAATGTACTGTATTCATTGGTTTGTGAAAACTCTACTTAAGTACAGTAACATGGTAAATGTATTTAGTTACCTTCCACCTCTGTTTAAGTTTACTTTTATTGGCAGATTGACATTTTGCCTCGTTCTCTCCATCTGCCAGTGTAACAAAGATATTAAAAGCGTCCATAAATAGGTTTATTAATCCTATATATGATGGATTAAGATGTGCTTGCTTGCAAAGATGCCACGTCCTAGCAGTGTCGTGTCCTGGCAGCTGTGCTCACCAGATTAAGACCACCTTGATTAACTCGATGCATATCGGAAGCTTGGGAGAACTATTGTCTGGAGCAGGAGATTTATCTTTAATGAAATGAAATGAAAGACCCTTGATCCAGATAATCATGGGAGAATGCAAATGTAAATGCCACGTACTGTATGTTTAACCAATAGAGACAGGAGATGGACAATGGACAAGATCTTTTCGCTGCATTTTGAATAAACATATAAAGCGATGACTCTGCCTTTCCAGCGTATTTCGCTTTAAATTAATGTCCGTTTTAATCCTCGTCATCTAGACTGCCTTTCTTTTAATAAATGTGGCTGCAGTGTCATCCAGAAGCCGATTCTTTATTTTAACTCTGAATGCATGATAATATGATTTGGACAGTAACTGTAGACTTAATCATTCTTGTGGTTTCTGTCCAAATCCTGCGTTTTGTCACAGCAGGGAGAGCTGCTGGATCTGAGCAGCGGTGCGTTCTTCCTGGAGGAGGACGGCAGTCTGCACATCGCATCGCCTGGGAGGAACGAGTCCGGGGAGTTTGTCTGCACAGCCACCAATGCGGCTGGATACAGCTCCAGAAAGGTCCAACTCACTGTCTACGGTTAGAGGCCTGACTAATGTGTCTCTGTGTCTTCTCTCACTCTCTCTCTTCTGCCTTCCATCAGTGTGCCACGTCTGCAGGGTTTTTCCAAAAAGGAAATTTGTAGAATTACTCTCGCTCACTCATTTTCTATACCGCTTTATCCTGTATTCAGGGTCACGGGGAACTGGAGCCTATCCCAGGAGACTTAGGGCAAAAGACAGGGTACACCCTGGACAGGGTGCCAATCCATCGCAGAGCGCGCACACACACACACACACACACACACACACACACACACACACACTACGGGCAATTTGGGAAGACCAATTAGCCTAACCTGCATGTCTTTGGACTCTGGGAGGAAACCCACCAAGCACAGGGAGAACATGCAAACTCCATGCACACAGAGATGGGAATCGAGCCTGGCCGGGAATTGAACCTGGACCCTGGAGGTGCAAGGCGACAGTGCTAACTACTTCACGCCTTAGTAGAATTAATGATATATATATATATATATATGGAAATGCATATAGTGTCACTTTTCTGTAAATCATAAAGTCATGGATATCCCATTAATATTTTAATCACTCAGGTGATTAAAAATATAGAAAGTAAAATGTAATTATGGCCATGCATCACATTGGTTCATAAGAATTTCTAGTGGTACCAATATTTATGGCTTTTTTAAAATAGATTTTGTAGGGTAAGATTAGATTTTTATAATTACTGTGTAATTAGGCTGATTAACCATATATGAAACTTATTTAATTGTATTTATAATTTTGGACCTTACACAAGTATGGGTGCCAATAATTTTGGAACTACTCTATCCATTCTTTTTTATTAATTGATTCTTTGTCCTTGGTTTTGTCATAATTTCGTTTGTGTGTGTGTGTGTGTGTGTGTGTGTGTGTGTGTGTGTGTGTGTGTGTGTGTGTGTGTGTGCTTTTAGTGAGACCCAGGCTAAGTGGCGGTGGAGCTGGAGATCAGTCAGGATCAAGAGACCCATTAGACATGTCAGTGACGGTGGGTGATGATGTCACTCTCCCCTGTGATGTGCAGAGCGTCCCACCCCCCATCATCACCTGGGCCAAAGACAAGCAGTTCATATCCCCTCATTCCTCCAGGTGAACATGTACACACATGCACATCTGTACGCCACACACATGCTGCTATTCCAGGTTATCCCAACCTATTTTTAGGAGCTTTGTTTCGTCAGACTTGGGCACATTAAAGTTCTCAAAAGTGTTCTTTCTCATGTACTGATCATGTTAAGGTGCAACAGTGTGCGATGTTAAATGAAATAAACGAATGACAGTGTTTCATTGCTATTATAGCACAGCACCTTGGTAACAGTTACGTTAAAGGGCGCTTTACGCTTCATGCATCACGCTTGTTGTCTTTGTATAGCTACGTTTAATGATGACAAGTTGGTTCCTGTCTTCACTTATGTTATAGCAGCTACATTCAGTCTCTTTCCACCCAAAACCTCTTTTTCTCACAGTGAGAAACCAGAAAGCTTAAAATCCTTCTGGATTATATCCTTCTAGGTATAAGTCTGCCGTACAGCTCCTGTGTTACTATAGAAATAATTATTGGATTACGAAAGGTGTTCAAGTCAAACCAGGACTTTTGATTGTGCTACACTAATGCACTTATCCCAGTGTTTCACTAGTGCGTTAATACCATCACACGAGAAGGTTTTCTCAGTGCACCGTAGCCAAGATCTACTATGAACTGACTCCGAACTGACTGCACTGTATTTTATGTTTATTTTATATTTTTAACTGTTTTATTTTGATTATGAATAAAATTTTAATAATTTAAAAAGTTTTATTGCTATTATTTTCTATTTCTTTTTATGATTATTTTCTTCTCTTTTATGTAACTCACTTTGAATTACCATTGTGTATGAAATGTGCTATACAAATAAACTTGCCTTGCCTTGCCTTGAAACCCTGGCCTCCCAAGAACTCCTTTAATGGCCCCAGCCGAGTTCCTGTAATGTGCAAGTGGTGTAGTGATCAGTATGAGATTGTGGATTATCCCCACAGAAAGAGAATGCCATTCGTGATCCAGCCTGGCAGGAGCGAGTGCAGTGGGCTCCAAGCCACCTTGGCTGAGATCGTCATTCATACGGCCTTATTTAAAATGTTTGCACCATTCAAATGTTTATCCTGCGGCTAAGAATGAAAGAAAGTCCTGGTTTGACTTGAATGCCATTTGTAGAGCACTGTGTTAATATGAACGACTTCCCATGATGCATGCTGTTACAGATAATGAATCAATTCCGAATCAAGCGTTCACTGGGGTGTGAAATGTTGTTGATTACTTTCCCTTGGTTGTGCCTCTTCTAGCAATCCAGAATTATTTAACACAATTCAATATCCAGCCTGCTAATCAGTGCATTAACTGCTATCACCTCTCCCCTGCCTGTCTGACAGACACATTCAGCTGCCCTCAGGCTCCATGAAGATCACAGAGGCACGTGTGACAGACAGCGGCACATACCTGTGTGTGGCCACCAACATCGCTGGCAACTTCAGCCAGGCAATCAGACTCAGCGTCTTCGGTGAGACCTTTCAACTTTTACATTTACAAGTACAACAAGGGTTCACATCGCTAATCTAGACGCATCTCTCAATTGTATAAAGATATCCAGTACTTAGTTATTGCAATCACCTTTTCCCCCTATTATCCTGTTTTAAATGAAGATGAATCGACTGAAGCTCTTGACCTGTATCTGCTATCATTGGCAGGTATTTCAGAGTGCTAACAAGTGACAAATGGACAGTGGACATTTATCCGATCCACTAAGCACTGAGGCTTAAATCGGAGCTCACAAATCCACGTTGCTTAATGTAAAAGCAGTAGCATGAGGTAACTCCACAAAGGGCCATTTGTTGAAGTCTTAGAGACGATTAGGTTTCTGGATTTGTTTTGGCTTGGCCTTCAGCAGTGATTAGTTGCAGCTGAGGGTTTGAGAAAAGACCCAAGAGTAACAAAACAATGGACAAATACTCCAAAATACAGTAAAGCACATGAACACTTTTCTTTTGGGACAAAAAAAGACCCTTCTGTACTACACCCCAGTTGCATCACGTCCCAAAGGAACGTGGTATAAGACATCAATGATTCTTATTAACTCCAAATATAAATCAGATGTTGATGATTGCATGCTCCTGGGATACAAGGAACTGACAAAACATCTGTGAAAAGCTGAAATATCCAGAGCATTGGATGTATCGTGCAACCCTATGAAGACTTTAATGAATACGTGGTGATAGAAGGACATTGTCTCTATAAATACGTCAGGGTTTAGACTCCCAAGAGACCTAAAGTAACATAAAGAGAATTTCTGGGAGCTATTGGAAATCCTTATTAGGAAGGGTGGAAAGAAGGAAGCAATTTGATATCTGAGACCTATATTTTTAAGGTATAAAGTCAACACAAATGATTAAAAACGCCTCCATACTGACTGGGAAGCATGGTGATGTTAGCATCATGCTTCTTTATATCCACATACGTAAGATAAAGGTAAAGAAGACTTTAATTTATGACCTAATTCTCTTTTTTTCTACTTCTTTTATTGGTTTCATGGTCACATTAACCATTGCAAACTCCCTGACATTTTTGATTTGATCTTTATTCCTGTCTTTATATGACATCAACATCTGAAACCTGCAAATTTAATAAGAGTGCATTTCCTACCCATCGTAATACCTTGAAGAATCCGTTTTCATGTGTATGTCCATATGAATTACACATGAATGATAAATGATGTCCCTGGTCATGGCTGGCATTCTCATCACAGAAGAATATATGTATGAAACATCAAGGTCTGTTGTCCATCGCAAAACCTGATTCAACCGGTCAGCTACAGGTACCAGCTGACTTGTGCTAATCATAAAACCGTCAGTCAGAATCAAATCCCGCTGAGCTTCCAGTGTACAGTTTATTACCCTGACATAGCTATAATTCCAAACTGAGACCTGCTGTTTTTCAATCCCAAGGGATCCGATTCGGTTTTGAGACACTTACTCGTTTTCAGAGACAGATACCGTTTTAAATTCTTCTAATGATTATAGCAGCTATGAACGTTTTTTGTTTCTTTCTATTTAAATGGAATTTTGAATGTTTTTCCCCCTGTCTAAGCCGCAGATAGTGAGCATGTGCGAGCATGTACGTTTGTGGACACGTTTGTGGCCAGATGATGACTGAGAATGTTTTTCACCTAGCGTCTCTACAATTAAGCACGAGCGTTTTCAGAACGGTTGAGATTATAGTGATTCAGAGAAACACACTCAAGGATGTCAGATGTCGAAATGACAGAAGGCAAAACCATGAAACACTGTGCGTCTTATTTTGCTGATTCATACATACAGGAAAAAAAAAAGGCGAGATGAGTAGCTCCAACCTAATCGGTTGTCATAATCATCATCATCATCATCTTTAAAATGAGTAACTTACAAACTTTCAATTGCAAATTTTTTATTTGACAAAGGTAAGTGTAGCTGTCATTATTTTGACTGATTTCCTCCCCCAGTGCCACCTCGTATCCTGCCGGGTCCACGTGTGATGAAGGTCCAGGTGGAGCATTCCATAGACCTGCCCTGTGTGGCCCAGGGAGTCCCCCAACCCTCAGTGAGCTGGAAGAAGCACAACACCACCCTGGTGGCAGACGGGACTCAATACAGTCTCTCCCCAGATGGAACGCTGACTGTCCTACAGGTGGCGCTAACGGACGAGGGAGTTTACACTTGCGTGGCCAGCAATGTGGCAGGACAGGACGAGGCCAGTATCCAGCTGCAGGTACAAGGTGAGGTGCCCAGTGAAACTACTGGGAAAAGGGATGCTTGGATAACAACTGCCTACATGACTTTAGTGGACATTGGTAATGATAGTGAAAACGGTATAGGTACTGGGGGTGTTCAAGTCAAACCGGGACTTATGATTGTGCAGAATAACAGGACACATTTATGAAAGTAAAAACTCCCTGATCTCCTGCTACACTAATGGACTTATCCAGGTGTTTCACTAGTACTTCGATACCATCAAGGCCAGAGCCTTGACCCGTCTGTAAGACTGACCTCCCAGGAACTCCTCTAATGGCCCAAACATGTGGAAATGACTTGGAGTGAGGTCAAGACTGTACGGGAAATGTGGCAATAACTCCCAGCCACATCTCTTCTGCAAATTGAGTTATTCGTCGATTTTCAGGGATCAGGTGTCCCACTCACTGAATGTTCATGGGAACGTCTGCAGTGGGCTTCAAGCCACCTTGGCCAGGGTTGGACGTGCGGACATCTTTAAAACGTTTGCCACATTCAGCTGTTTTACTGCAGCTAAACGTCTCATCACTGTACTGCTCTTATGCCACCATTCATGAGAAATTTCATCACAAGTTCTGGTTTGTCTTGAATGCACTTATGTATAGCTGTCACACCACCATATATGACTAAAATACCTCAACCAGTGACTGTGAGTGTGTGTATCTTCATTGTGTGAGATGGAACTTGGCAAATTATTATAATATTCTTTATTTATAACTATTTTTTTAAATAATCATTGACTAAATCCCATATATAATGTTTTCACGTGTACACCATGACTAGAGAAAGTCTGGTGCATGGAATTGTTTTGGCATACAGTCAATGAAGAATGAAGACATTTTAACAATTTTGAGAAAATTTCCTGTCCACGAAGTCTGTTTACACATGTATTGTACTGTAACTGCATATTAATCAATGCAGAAGTGAAAAGCAGAGCTAACATTGTTGTGCACATAACTCTGGTTCGGTCCGATAGTTCCCCCTGTAGTGGAGGTCTCCGAACCCCCGTTCAACAGTCCTCTTCAAGAGAGAGTTGCAAACCAGCGTATCGCATTTCCCTGCCCCGCCAAAGGTAACTTAACGTCTTGTACACTTCAGCAGAGCATAGAGCTGGCTGTTTGGAGTGCTGCTTTACACTACGTTCTGTGATCATGCAGGTTTTCCTCAGCCAGTAATTAAGTGGTTTAGGAACGGTCAGGAGCTGACAGGGAACGAACCCGGGGTGTCTATATTGGAGGACGGCACACTGCTCATCCTGGCCTCGGTGTCACCTCTGGACAATGGAGAGTACACCTGCACAGCCGCTAACGACGCCGGCAGCACCGAGAAGAAGTACCAACTCAAAGTTAACGGTAAATACCATGTTAGTCATTATGGAGTCCGTAGGACATATAAGAATAAGAAGTTGATCATAGAAATAAATCATTACAAAGGGATTAAGTCGAGGATCGTATTAAATACATTAACCTGTTCTGGAAAGCTGTAAAGACATCTGTTTCCCTCCTGCTTTTCAGTGCCCCCTGATGTGCGCGATGGCAGCCTGCCATCAAACGTCTCAGTGGTGATGAACCAGCCCGCCAGTTTGGTGTGTGATGTTACCGGCACACCTCCACCAGTTATCACATGGTTTAAAGATGGCGTACTGGTGTGTACCCTTTCACCGTTCACTCATATAAAGAATAAGAAGCCTCATGCTGCAATACACATAGTCTATAAACTGTGACATTACTTTAGTAAAATAATTCATGAAGGGGTGCAATGTGGCCCGATGAAACACATGAAGAAGTTGGTTAAAAAGTGTCGAAATCTAATGGAAGTGTTGGTGGCGTAGTGGTTAGCACTGTCGCCTTGCACCTCCAGGGACTGGGTTTGATTCCCGTCTCAGGGTCTGTGTGCTTGGAGTTTGCATGTTCTCCCCATGCTGGTGGATTTCTTTCGGGTACTCAGGTTTCCTCCCATAGTCCAAAGACATATGGACATAAAGACAAAGACTAATTGTCGTTCCCATATTGCCCCTAGTGTGTTAATGTGCATGTGAATGTTGACCGGAGCTTTGTGAAATTGGGAATAAATGCAATGGTCCCTGGTTGGACTACTGAGGTTCCTTACTGTACGTCTCTTTCTTTTTTCGGGCATGGAGATGCTGGGCCCTTGCACTGTGAAGAGTGTTGCTTCTCTTCAGGGAGCTTTTTAGTGCATTC
>JAQMYL010000012.1:32979409-32998455 GCA_030014365.1 Clarias pachynema
ACTTATTTTACCGAGGAATTTACCAATTAATTCATTAAAAATCCTACAATGTGATTTTCTGGATTTTTTTTCTTATTGTGTCTCTCATAGTTGAGGTATACCTATGATGAATATTACAGGCCTCTCTTATCTTTTAAGTGCGAAAATAAAATCTTACTAAGTTTTTACTAATTTACAGCTCTGGAAAAAAAATAAGAGCCCACTGTAGTTTACCCCAGAAAACATCTGGAATGTCATTAAGGGGAAGATGGATGGTCACAAATCATCAAGCAAAGTTGAACTGTTTGCTTTTTTGCAGAAAGAGTGATATAAAGTTACCCAACAGCAATGTGAAAAACTGGTGGAGAGCCAAAACGCATGAGAGCTGTAACTCAAATCGGGGTTTCTTAATGCTATTTATCCAAAGCATTAACACAATTTGTTTACAAATAATTCGAATTTTTGGCTCTGCAAATACTGCATGATCTTGGGTTATTTTGATGTGTTGTGATGATGTCATTTCCTTTGAATATACACTCTAAATAACAATAGTTATATTTTGAATTTAGGAGAAATATTATCAGCAGAACAAAACTGTTCATCTCACCAATACCTACACCTGTAAGAGAAAAAAAGGAACAGATTATTTTGCAGTGGTCTCTTTTTTTTTTCCAGAGCTGTATTTGACTGATTCATTTTTACAAAATGTAGCAATGAAGTTTTCAAATTCTTTGAGATCTATATATTTTTTTCTTTTAAATAATTTTGCTACTGCGTCACTCATGGAAATACACAGGGTGTTCAAATCAAACTGGGACTTTTAATTTTAAAGAATAACAGAACAGTTATGAGAGTAAAAACTCACTTTATTTCTCTACTGTATATAATCCGCTGCTACACTAATGCGCTTATCCCAGTGTTTCACTAGCGCTTGGATACCATCAAAGTAGGAAGTTTTCTCAGGACGCCGAAGCCATGATCAGACTGCCTGCTTCACGTCTAAAACGCTGGCCTCCCAGGAACTCCTTTAATGGCCCAAGCATGTGGAAATGACGTAGAGCGAGGTCAGGACTGTATGGGGAATGTGGCAATAACTCCCAGCTGAGTTCCTGTAGTATACAAGTGATGTTTTTTGAATGGTTGTGTGTACGCTTCCCACAGACAGATGCGTCTCTGCCACAAGTAGGTGACAAGTTCTTAGATCATCAATGATCAGGCGTTCCACACGCTGAGTGGTCACTTGGGCGGGATCGTCACTCACAGCCTTTTTGAAAATGTTTATACCATTCACGTTTGACTTGAGCTGAGGATCTTATCACTGTAATGCGGTTGAAGTCTTCTGTAAACGTTACGGTTTTCACAGCTGACTTGGGAACACGCAGCAATGTGTTGGAAATCCTTCTTTAATGAGTTTTTGAATTCTCTCCGTTGTTTAAATTGACGACTCAATTATATGGATGTTGTGCCGTTTTTTCATTTTCAACTGACATGTTTAGAATTGTGACAGTATTTGTTTTTTAAAAATACAAATTACAAGATGATTCCACAACTTATTGTCCCCTACTTGAACAGGGAAATTTTTTTTTATAAAATAAGAATAACTTTTAATTGTTTGAGATTTGTTTCACAAAGCCAAGGTATTAAATATCAGCTATTAAAACAAAAATGTGTTCTGTGTCTTATCTTCAGCATATTTCCTGCAGTCATTTTATGCTCAGGAAGTAAAATAGATGCTTATTTGAATGAAGATCAGATGAGTGACTTTGTCTTTGAATATTATACATAATCATTTGCCTTAAGAATGCCTTGGGTTGTTTTAGTATTTAGCGTCATTGTGCGTAAGTAGTGTGAATTCTCGTCCAGTAGAAGTGTTTACCTGAACATGATTTTGTCTGCTTTTAGTCACATCTTCAATAAATACGAGGGAATAATTACATATGATATGGGATTTCATGTGGGGTTTCTTCCCCTCTCGATACTCTTCTCTTCCCGTCATTCGGTTCTTGATCTGTCCACAGATTAGTTTCTTTCCCTCCAATAGTTTTTGCTTTACGCATGATCTCATACTCTCAGACAAAGTTTCAAATGTTTTTTCAGGTCCCACTTTAATTTCACAGTTAATTCTTAGGATTGTCATATAGTCATAGACAAATTATCTCATTCTTTATTCATGATTAAATAAACAAAAATGACATTCAAATATCAAATACAGATAAAGCTGTATTCATTGAGTCAATATATTAAAGCTAAGCATTATGACCAGCCTAAAGCTTTATAAAGTCAGGATTCATATAAGAATGTACAGTATATTGGTTGGTTGGAGGTATGTATTAAGAAACTATATATATATATATATATATATATATATATATATATAAACTATGACCAAAAAAAAAAAAATCCAGATACTTCACTTGTTACCGAAAGACTAACTTTGATCAATGTTCACATCTAGTTCTAGTTTAATACAGTACAATTATAACGAGCTGTAAGGATTACGCGTTATGGAAATGGCATGTCGTTATGGCAACTGACTCAAATATGCAACAACGTTTCCTTGTGCCAAAATACGGGACCCAGTACAAAAGCTCAAACAAGCCAATTACATGTTAAATACGAGCATTTACACTCTGTAATGTAACGAAAAATAAAAAGACATCAGACAACAACAACAATAATAATAATAATAAAAAATATAGTGTTAAGATTGAAAACCTAGGTATGTGTTTAAAACAGAAGCACATGTAAGCTTTAGGTAGCTTAGGAAAGTCTTTCTGTCAGGACTGTCTCTCAGGACAATAATCAGTCTCAGTTTCATTTTGTAAACACGACCGAGCAAAGAACCCAATCCTATTCTTCCTGTACGTGAAAACTCCCAACCTGTGTACAGCTTCACCAGCGTTCCATCCTCGTCTTTATAAATAGTGAAAGAAGTTAATACACATGAACAAAACACCCCCCCCAAAAGGTTCTGGTACAAGCTGCTATTAAAACTTGTATCAGTATAAAACTCTCTTATCATCATCATCGCTCTAATGAGCGACTCTGTCCCCATGAGTCATGGTCTAGACCACACCCAAAACGACTGGGTGTTAACACTCGGGTCAGCGTCGGACTGGATATTGCATAAAATGTTGATCAAGCAGTTCGGAGATGGCCGGAGCTTGTGCCATAGTCGTGATGTGTCTGTGTGGGTTCTCGAGCAGGTTCTCAGGCTTTTGGTCTGTAAACACACCGGGATATAGTAGAGCGGAGCAGATAGCAAGCCGGCGTCTTATCCGGGTTTCTCTCGATATTCCGTAATAGCTTTCCATAGCTTGCACAGGATTCCACCTCTGTGTGTGTCAAGAGAGAGAGAGAGAGAGAGGTAGAGGTCATTATCAATATACACATGCACACGAATACACAGAAACTCATACATTTATACATAACTTTATAAAATAATAATAATAATAATAATAAAAACTCACTTTAATCTCAGACTTTTCAGGTCGTCCCTGGTGACGCAGTGAAGGATGTCGTCCAGAGTGTAGTCCTCTGTTACAATCTACAGTAGGAGAAACGCTCAACTCAGAATCAACTGTAATTTTTAAATTTTTTAAATTTTGGGAACGACATTAATATTGATACTAAAGATGGAAATAAACATTACCCTGTCTATAGCGTCTGCGTCAGCTCCTTGTAACCTGAGCCATTTGAGCAGCTCGGGGTCAGCCTCACCTTCAAATGAACTCGGAGTACTCACTGAAGGAGGGGCGATGTCTGCGTTGAGGAAGAACAACAACACGCAATTAAAACAAACGCTCGATTAAAACGAGGGGGGCGTTCAAGTGAAACCGGGACATGTAATGACATTTCTGGTGAATGAAGGAATATAAAACGATTGGTATTTACACCAGACTTCAAGCGCAGCACGGTGATGAGATTCTTAGCCGCAGTAAAAGATTTGAACTATGCGGATGTTGTAAAGAAAACTATCTACCTTGGCAGTAGTGAAACGCTGGGTAAGTGCATTAGTGTAGCAGGGGATCATACAGAGAAATAAAGGGGGTCTTTACTGCCATAACTGTGTCCTGTCATAATTCATAATACATAACCAAAAGTCCAGGTTTGACTTGAATGCCTTCATATAATAAAATAGCAAAATCCATCACTTCTAAATTAAGATGCAGCATGAAGTTAACACCAATTACAGTATGATTGAACAATAGCGTGTGCGTGTGTGTGTGTGTGTATATATGTGTGTGTGTGTGTGTGTGTGGACTAACCTATGGTTTCAGAACGAGTTCTCAGAAGTTTAATCTCCCTCTCTCTCTCTTCCAAAACCTGATGAAGTATACACTGATACTCTCTTTCCCTCTCCATCAACTCCTCTAACAACCTGAAACACACACAAGTCAAGACCACATAAAAAGAACTGCTTTTATTTGATCAACAACCAAACATTATAATAATAATAATTAGACGAATAATTAGAAGAGATTCCCAGCTGCACCTGTTGGTCTCGAGCTTCATGCGGCCGAGTTCCATGCTGACGGAGCGCTGCGCGGTTTGGGATTCCGAGACGGTCGAACTGAGCGTGCTCACTCCGGACGTGGCCACCGTGTCATCGTGGTTGGCGATGGTCGAGCTTCTGCGCTTGTTGCTGAGGCTTCCGTGAGGGATGACATCGTCATCCACGTTCTCCTGGTCGGCAGCGTCGCTTTCGGATGCCAAGCTGAAGTGCGGCCTGAGCTCTGAGTAAAAAAAAAAAAACGTTTTTAAAAAGATACATACTCTAATAAAAAATAAAAACCAAACTGTAATTACCTGGCACCAGGATGGTGATGGCGGTCTGGACGGCTTTCCGGACGATGTTATCCAGAGCGAACATCCAATGAGGTTTGATATTGTGATTGCGCAGCACTTTGTTCATCTGCATGTAAACATTATTGTATGTAAAGATTTGCGACTATCTGATATGCCAAGCTCACTATGCAAAGTGAACGGGTTCCTATAGGAAAATTCGTTTTGTGTCACGTGACGATGAAACCTTTATAACTCCTAAACGGTTAGACCAAACTCCTCCACGTAAAGTTTCAACAAGGCAGGTGACCCAGCTCTCAGGGTTGATACAAGTGCTGTGTGCATGTCTGAGTGATTTTGTGAGAGAAAGAGACTGAAGTTGTTTTCTCCACCATAAAATGCGGTTTGTTTTCTGTGAATCGAGTTTGGAGCAAGTCAGCGGCTATATTTGTAGGGGGTAATTATTTTTGATGGGATTGATTTTTTTTCCAGCGTAGTGGAAGTTTTCAAGCTCTTCGATGTGATGCGTTTCGGGCCAAAAAAAAGTGAGCTAGGAATCACATGAATTTGTTTGTGACAAGACAAAAAACTGACTTTCCCACAGGAACCTGTTCATTTTGCATAGTAAGCTTGACCTACTTTTTAATTCAGTCCTAAATCGTAAAGAACTACGGGGTTTTTGCAAAAAACAACCTGTCCTATTCCTTAGAAAAGTAATAGCACACAATTCCAGAGGGGCAGAGGCATTGGGTCACTAAAAGTATAACAATTCAAAATTATCTAAATAATTGTAAAGAATTAGACAGAAAGATAGATAGATAGATAGATAGATAGATAGATAGATAGATACTTTATTCATCCCCAAGGGGAAATTCACAATTAATTATTATAATTGTATTATTTCTATATATTTTTTTATTTCTATCTATCTATCTATAAATATATTCATTATCATATAATATATAAGACAGATTACACTCACACAGTGCTTTGGTCAGATCTTTCTGAAATAATTCTTTGGCATGTTCAATGGTGGAAATTCATAAATAAATAAAGTATAGTACAGCATTATGGCCAGTAGGTGGCATTATTATAAAAGTAAAAGACAATCTTTAAGGGACGTTGTAGAATTGTTCTTCTTATCAGAGTACGTACATCACTTAATCTTCACTCAAGATAAAAACCAAAAGTCCCTGTATGGGCCTTAACCATTTATCATCAATCAATGATACTATACATATCTTAGATGTGTGGAACAAAATAGTATTAATATTTATATTCCTGTCGCCTCATACGCAATTTAAAAGCATTTCTTTAAACGAAATATAGAAGAATACAGAAACATATACTCCCTCTATCTCTTCCATACACTTTTTGGGTCTCTGTGTCCATAAAAAATTATTAATATTAATACCTAAGATAAAATGAGACAATATTGGGTGTCCTGAGTATGGAAAAGCACCTGATTTGTTCACCATATGTACATCTAATGCTTATCAAACCTAACTCTTTAAATGATATTTGCAGATAAGAAGATAAACCAAGACTCACCGCATCCTGGAAGCCGAACAGCACCACCTGCAGTTGGCTGATAGCGACGCTGTCGAAGTCCAGCTCCAGTTTCAGCTGTGACAACGTGTTGGCAATGATCTTTCTATCAGCCATTCGTACAAAATCCCCCAGGCTGGCCACCAGAGTGGAAATGTGCTCGTGCGTTAGCTTGGTCTCTTCCGTACCCTATAAAGCCAGAGTGTCAATGAGGTTGGGGTCATGGTTATTTTAACGGTTATCTCATCTGAATACAGTATATATAAAAAGATAATTCACCTGCATTAGTGCTTCCTGCAAGTTGCTGACTATTTTGTCTCTGTCCTCAGTGAGGATGCGGTGCAGAGTTGCCCTGCGCTCACTATCCTTTCTTAGCATAAAGAAGCCAGGGTCCTTCTCTTCTGGAGACGGAGGGGCGCTGTGGTCCTCAAACTGCTCCACTGGGATGCTAAAGAACACACACTCGTCAGCCCAGCAGATCGAAACAGATTGACGCTGTCACTATTTTACATCTCAAATCAGTGTCTGTAGGGTTGTCTCTATTGTCTCTGTTTCTACTCTTCTCTGTAGTTACCTAAGGAAGAGCGAACGATGCCCTTTGACCTCTCTCTCACTAAGGCACTTCATGCTGGGCTTGAAGACAAAGGGGTTGGCGCTCAGTTCGTTGTCTGGAGAGACAGAGCCGTATTCGCTGCTGCTGCTTGTGTCCTCAACCACCACTGGAACAGGGAGCGAGATGCTGCGCACGTATTCTGGCAAGACACAGCAGGGATTAGGATCCAGTTACAGTTTCTTAATTACAGTAAAGCTTATTGGTTTCATTAATAAATAGCATAGTCTGAACGGTTTAGCAGACTCACCACTTGCTGGGGTCAAAGCTAGAAAAACACAAATAAGAAAATACATTAAAATTGTTTTCAAATGATAAAGGACACACATTAAAAAAACTAAACAAAAACAAAAAGTTTTCATGAGATGTCTCCAAAACAACTCTGTTAATGTCCAAGCTGAAATACAATCAAGATCCTGCATTCATACTTGATTTTCTCCTTTTTAATTAAAACGCACAAATTCAGTGTTTGTATCTTGAATTAAATTGCCCCCGAACAGCCCTTTGTGGAAGTGCGCTTTCCGAGCCAATCGGAACAGTGGGACCATGAAAGTCCATATTGTGGACTTTTAAATATAAAAAGACATATTAAGCATTTTACACACATTTTCAGCGAAAAAAATTAATGTAAGGGGTGTATCCTTAATATTTAGTGATATAAAAGTTAAAACAACTAAGATCTGAAGTAGTTAAGGAAGCCCGGCTGAATATCTAAAAAATTAGCCAGATTGCTAACCTAGGTTAATCTGACAGGATTTCTGAGGAAATGTTTACAGTATTACTGCTGACGCTTGCCACATTAGCAGTAGCCACTTCATTCAGTATAAACTGCATAAACATCAAATGTGATTAAAAAAACAAAAAAAAACATAGACCATAAGATAATCTGTAATTTTGGTCAAAACGTTTGTGCTAATGCTTTAAACATAGCTAACTAAAGCTAAGCTAATAGTATTTTCCCTGCTAATGTTCACCATTTGTAAGTACGTAATAGAATAAAATAGGCTAACAGGATTTCAGAGAGAATGTTTAACCAATTTTGTTCGTTGTACATTGCTGTACAGCCGTAGTTTTAGTCACAATCTTAACGGCTAACGCTAGCCATTTATTTAACGCAAGATAATCTGACAGGATTTGTAAAGCACTGTTAAAGTAATTTTCCAAAATCTTTACAATCCTCACTGATAATGCTTAGCGTATAGCTAACATTGCCTGACAATCCGACAGGATTTCTGAGATTATGTTTAAATTATTTTGTTCACAATCTGCTCTGCAAATCCTAGCCAGTTATCTCTCCTAAATTAATCCGACAATATTTCTGAAGAAAATTATCATTCATTTTGCTGACAGAATTCGCTGCTAATGCTATGCACACAAGCGGTAAAACCGGAACAGGATTTCTGAAAGAGTGTTTAAGCAAATTTTGTTCATTGTACAAACGGTTTACAATCCTTAATCTAATCTGTAAAATACAAATCTGTAATTTCGCTGGCTAATGCTATCGACAGATCTACCACGAGCTAACCTGACAGGATTAGATAAGATAATGCCTAAACAATTTTCCAAAAGCTTCACATCTTAACTGAAATTTCAAGCCTTGAACTGCACCTAGCATAAGATAACCTAACAAATAATTTAGATAAATTTGTTTACAATGTTTACCGCTAATACTAGCCATGTAGCTAACCTGACAGGATGTTTAAGTAATTTTTATTGTCAGCTAATAAAAGAAAGATGATGATCACAAACCACACCGAGTTTCTTTTAATTGCTAAAATAGTGATCTGTACAGTACGACACAACTTACGTACTTATGTACATGCACACTACACACACTACAAAGCAGCACACCTGTAAAGTTGTTGCCCTTGGCTTTTTTCTTGCGAGACGTGACTGTAAGGAACTCGTGCATGAGCAGCTCGTTGGCTGAAGCGCGCAGGTCCGGGTCCGGCTCGAAACAGCGCAGAATGAACGCCTTGGCCTCAGACGACATGGTGTCTGGAATTTCTGGATGGATCTTAAACATTCCTACCTACACACACACATAGACAAGGAAATATGAACACACAAGCTCAGGCACTTCATGGCTTCATAAAACGCATATTTTATTTTATTTTAAGTCACAAACCAGCAAAGCCTTTATCACATCTCAGCCTTTACTGCTGTGTTCTCTCACTGAACGCATGGGATTATGAGCAATCCTGCTTTTTGTTTCAGTAATACTGACCCTACATGGTTGAGGAACGTACAGTTCAGCCAAAGAAATAGGTCTGAATCGATAACAATCGTATACTGACGATAAACTGTGTGGTTTTAAGAGGCATGACGATGTTTATTTATATTGTTTGGATTTCTTTCTTTTAAAATGTCCATGGAATGTTCAGTAGTATCTCAAAACTGTTTTCATGTTCTCAGGAACTTCCAGTAGTTCCAGTTACATCAGGTGATAGTAAGAAAGTTAAACAATGTTATCTGATTTTTTTTTTTTTTTCATAATCATTGCTACTACAGACTGCTCTCTGCTGATGTGTAGAAAACACACAGGTTGTGTTTCATGTCCTGGTGTGCACTAATTGATCTTACATTCCTATCTCTCCTCGCTGAAGTTGGTGCATTTAGCGTCTTTAGCTAGCTAACGGTTTCCTTAGCACAACATAATGAACAGTTAGTGATGGTAATAAAAAGCAAATAATGCATGTTACTATTACATCATCTTATTTCCATTATTTATAGAAACTGACAATTCTTAATGCAATGCAATATTCAAAGACATGTATTTTGTGAGGATAATTAAGAAACATTAAAATACAGTATATGGACAAAGGTATTTGGGGCCGCTAGATCGAGACCTCGCCACGCGTCTGTGGCGCCACCTGAGCGAAAGATCTTACAGACCCAGTCATGTTGGAATAGAAAAGGTGCCGCAAGGGGCCTGATTGATTGAAACACCTCAAGTCACTAATTAACAGGTTTGGCCATATATTTTTTTGTCCATATAGTGTACTTTGAAGATGCGTTCTTTTGTGCATCCTGTTTTAGCTACAACTGGTTAATGATAGATGACGTTTAATTATAGCAGGTACTTAATAAAGTAATAGTGTTTGGGACCTCTGTTACAGTATATAAAATACAGTAGATGAGGTCCGGATGACTGGACTTAGATAGGTATCATAAACTTTATTGATTTATTAGTAACACCTACTGTAATAATAACAACCACCTTCCCTTTCATACAGTTATTCAAATCAGCCAATCGTGTCGCTGCAGCACAACTCATTAAATCATAAAGATACAGATCGAGAAATTCAGTTACAACGTCCGAATAGGATATGATCTTAATGATATGACCATGTGCACAGTGACTCAAATACAGGCTTGCACACTGAGTTGGCCTGGCTACAACGACATATCAGGTTCCACTCCTGTCAGCCAAGAACAGGAATCTGAAGCTACATCAGGCACATGCTCCTTAAAAAAAACATTTTTTCCAATCTTTCCACCAGTCTATCCATCTGAAGATTATTCATTTTGAAATCCCCTTAAGCTCTCCAAGGGTATAAAAATGGTTATTTTAGTTACAGCAGCTAAAACTCTCAAAGTCTGTCAGTTCTCCCTTACTTCAAAAACTTTAAACAGATGTATCTTATTTTATTTTATGTCTGTACTTAATGGCTTAACACTACTCAGCCCAGTGGCAATGCAAACATTTGTGCTTGACTGTACATACCGTATGCCTGTGTGTTGTCTTTCCCATTTACTTTATCTGCACTTCATTCTCATTTGCTTCAATGAATGTTTTATTTTATTGAGCCATTTTACACGCACATTACTCTAATTATTCGATGCTGACTTTATGACCGTCTTTGTTAATGTTTAATGAGTTGATAATGTTGGTTGCTAAGGCCATAATCAAGCTGCCTGTTCACAGGGATTAGAGGATGGTGACATATGTTTTAGGGCATGAACAAAAATTATACACAGGAAAGAAAACAAAACAAAACACAGACCATAACTTCTTTTAAGGGCTTTCTAAACTAAAATTAAAATGACTTAGCTAGGCATGAATTCTTGCATTTAGGACTAAGGCCAAGTCTCTACTGAAGAAGCTTGTGAAATGAATTATCGGACGTTTTCTGACCTTAAACATAGCTGCCTGTGGTTCTCCCAGCTCGTAAAAAGGTGGTTTGCCTGTGGCCATCTCTATAATAGTACAACCCAGTGACCAGATATCCGCTGGTTTCCCGTAACCACGAGGGCCTTTGTCTATGATCTCAGGAGCCATGTACTGTAATGTTCCTGCAAATCAAAACACACGCACTTTAGTTTCTGCTCATCAATTAGCAACGGATGTCCTGTAAAACAAATAATTAGTACCGCCAAGCATATCTTCCTATCATTTATATGTTAAATCAGATCTATAATTTGCCTGTGAGTTCTGCTATTATTATTATGTCTAAACTAGACTCAACACAATAAGGTTTAAACTCACAAGAACGTTCATGTGTGATAAACTTATTAATGTCACTAGAACAATGTGATTTAATATGCTTTCTGTAATGTGTGTGAAAGATGAGAAGGTCTCTGAAAAGATACAGGCCTGGGACAAACACACTGCCTTTAATTCTCTTAGAAAATCCTCATGGGACCCTTTAAAGTGCAGCTCAGTACAGACTGTGAGTGCCTCGAGGGCTAAAATGTACCCTGACGTTTGGCCAAGGGAAAAGGCATTTCCAAAAGGCATTTGTTTCAAAGAACTGACTGTACTCTTTTATGTATTTATGTATGTATTTATTTGTGACCGCACACAATAGTTTCCCAGGCTGAAGAGAGAATACTGTAAGTCAGGACTTCACAAGAAGTCAGCTAGACAGGAGATTATTAGGGAACGTTTATATCACATTTATAAACTTAACCCTTCATCTCATACTTAGTTTTGATCAAAGTTTTTGTGGATATTTGTGACCCATCATATCAAATCAGGTATTAAGTCACATTTTGTGTGACTTATCTACAGTAGGTTTTCAGATTCCTGGTTCAATAAGTTCAATTTGTATCATGTCCGCTTGCTGGGATATGGCCAGTGTGAGTTTGTTTACGAGGAGGGGCCTTGGAGGGAAAAAAAAACATGAAGAAATCCTATTTTTAGAATATTTATACCAGGTAGTAAGAAATATGGAGCGTCAGCCTCACCAGCTGCTTCTTAGTTATATAAAAAAAGCAGCACTCACTATTACAGGAAAATAATAAATGTTAATTGTGATGGTAAAATCTGTTAATTACAGTTAATTACTGATCATGTGTATGTACGCTTTTTACTTTTACTCTACTATATCATGCAACAAATATCTGTACTTTCTAATTCACTACATTTGCGCATGGAGTTGCGTTACATAACAATAGTGGTGTGTAACATTTGAAGTCCTGGTGACTATTAAGCGTAACTGTGTGATTTGCCTTCCTTTTTGGCCCAAATCACAGTTGGGTAGAAGAGAGAGAGAGAGAGAGAGAGAGAGAGAAAAACACTTTTACTATTATGTAAAGGCTACAGTGAGTTAATAGAAACGCATACTCTTGCATAAAAGTATATTTCAAGCTGAGTTTTCCTAGAGTAATAATGTACATGTAAATGTGAAAATGTAGATGTAAAAATGTAAAAGTTACTTTTACTTGTGTAATATGTTCCCCGTGATATCTATACTGTACTTTTACTCAGGTACAGGACTTGGTAAGTTTGTCCACCACTGCTTATTGACAGATTAGAGAAGAATTGTGGAATCAAGACTAAAAAATATATAACTTGGTATATTGTGTTACTTTTTTTCACAAAGCAAAATTAAGCATTCAGATTCAGGGCGTGCTCTGGATGGGGAAAAAAACGGCTTTTAAAAAAAACTTCTAAAAATACTATAGACAGTCGATATTCTTGAAAAACTGCAATTTTATTATTGTATACCAGTGAAGGTCTCGGTGCAGGGGTTGATGCCAGCCAGGCGCTTTGACGTGCCAAAATCCGAGATCTTCAGAACGCCACTGTAGGTGTTTATGAGGACGTTGTCTCCCTGTGTAGGATGGAAACATATATACTGTATAGTTGAGTCATCGTAATAAATGTGCAGGAGGCCAAAAAAACATTGCTGAAAAAATTTAGTAAAAATATAACTTCCAGAGACAGAGATGAAAACTCCTGCTTGTGCACATTTTATGGATCTGTTTGCACTGGAGTACTTTAGGTTGAATACATTTGTAGGTACATACAGTATGAAATCCACAATGAAATCTGTACAGTTAGAAAAGCAGGAATTTTAAACACGGAGAAACTGATTAAATCTTAAAAAACGCCTTGAAAAGATCTTCCCAGTTACTATGGTCTAAGATAGCAACACAAATACACGCTTTTATCTGCACGATTCCTCCGAAACGGTGGCACCGGTCCAGGTAAAACCACAACAACACTGTATTTGTGCACCCGGATGGGTTTTCGAGCATCCATAAACACGAGAGCAAAAACAGATTAACATTTACTGATGTGACTCTCCGTACAGACTGGAGTAAAGAAATGAGCCGTGTATGATGTCACGATGTCGCTCTGGAACAATAACAGCCCAGAAAATTCCCCTCTCGCAACGGGACAAAGGGAGGCTTATCAGCAAAGCACACAAGCAAAAACTGATGGTTATGATGTAATGCCGTTTTATGGTTTAACTCTTAGCTAAAAATAGAGAACAAAGGGGAGTGTCACTGGTTTCATCTAGCTGACAAACACTCGAGGAACTTCTCCTTAAGTTGACCTGCAGCATGAACTTAGTCATAAAAATTTAAAAGATTCTTCTTTATATTTACACGGATTATGTTACTAACAATGCTTATTAAGATAAATTCCACTAAAATAAGTTACACTAATTTATGCTTTTGATGATGTAAATCCTGGTACCTTGATGTCTCGGTGGGCGATCTGGTTATCATGCAAGTATTTGAGCCCCTCCAGGATCTGTTTGGTGTAGAAGCCGATGGTCGGCTCGTTGTTCTTCAGCGGACCCCATTTAGATCGGAGCAGTGCTGAGAGACTGCCTGTGAACCACAAGACAATACACACGTAAAGTACACAGAAAAGCCAGCATAGAAAACATGAAGCCATTCTGGGTCAGGTTGGTAAAGAGTTGGTAAACAGTTGGTAATAGTAATAGAAGTTGTTTTTAACTCTCTTAAACAAAAACGTGTCAGGGTTCTACTGTATGTAAAGTACCAAAAACAATCAGAAAATCCCACCAGCTTGAATAGAAACTTGCATCAAGAAAAGATAGTGTGGGGGCCAAAAGTATTAAGACAACATATGCAATGTATTATACTGTAGTTCTCTCTCTGCACAAACAAGGTGGTGTTACTAATTAGTTCAAGCCTATCTGTCTGAAAACTAGCTATGTGACAAGTTGAGTTTCTGGAGCCATGGCCTGGGTCACCTCCAGACCTAAACCCAATAAAAACTGTTGGGAAATGGTGAAAGAAGGCAGGAGCAGTCAAGAACTCGTCTTCTGTACATGATCAAGCAGGTATGGATGGAGCAAATGACATCAGAGTACTGCAGACATTTGTTAATGCCCAGCCTTAGCCTTATTGAAGAAGAACAGACTTCATACAACATATTGATTGTTGTAAAGCAATTTGGTTGCATAAAATAAATCAATAAACAAATGGGCAAATAAAAAAAACCTGAGAACTTCATTAAAACACTAAAGTTCACTTTTGTCCCAATACTTTTGGCCACCACCACTAACACAAACCAAAGCCAATTAAACAACACTTCTCTTTTCAACTCCTCTTTTCAAATGTAAACTGAAAAAACAATCTAAAAATCAAAAATTATTTCTATAAAAACTACAATATTACCGATAACCACATCTCTGTTTTTATTTCTTATATCGTTCAACCACTTCCATATTTTTCCTGTTTGTTTTTTTTTAAGCCACTAAAGCTCTTTGCGAGTCTCCGTCGGCACGCTTCTGTCTCACCTCCTGGTACCTGCTCCATAAAAATCTTGATGAATCCGTCTTCACTGATGGAGCCCAGATACTGTACGATGTTTTTATGTTTCAGGTGCTTGTGCAGGGCGATCTCCTCATGCAGCGGCTGAGAGTACCTACACACAATTCACACACACACACACACATACACACGCGAAATTACAATTGCAGCAGTACTACAAACCTGGTTAGAATTTATCCTTCGAGAAGGAGATGATGATTCTTGACCGATGAATCTCTAGACACTACAAACCCCGAACCGGAGGCTACCCATCCATGCTGGCGCTGTCGATAACGAGTATTAAAGCCCTCCGGCAGCTCATGCAGAGTGTATTACTCGTCATTAAACACACTGAGAGGCTGGTGAGACACTCCCAAAGCATGACTAAGGCGTCCTTGATGTGAACGGAAGCTTGAGGGCTGTTCTACTAGACTAATAACCTGCTCTTTATTTATTTCTTATTTTTTATTGGAACCATGGTTTACACAGCTGCTGCATTAGGTCCGTCAATATTCATAATTAATATGGCAGTGTTTCAACGGCATCCGAGATTGATTTTTGTTATAGCTGACCTTTTCAGTTTAATAGTCTTCAATCACATGCTGGTTTATTTTCACTTCATTTAACAATTGCCTACACTGTCCACAAGTCACCACAAGTCATCTGCTCGCTCACACTGACAGCTGTCGATATAAAAAGGATTCATACTGAGAGAGAGAGAGAGAGAGAAAGAGAGTGAGAGAGAGAGAAACTGGGCAGTAGTAGACTTTGGGGAAATAAAATATCATGATGTGGTTTGTTGTTCCTTATAATAAGAAATCTGCCGGTTAGGGCTGGGACCTTCCACGAGATATTTGCATGACATCATAGCTCCAGGTCGATCTGAAATCGAACGAATGCCGATCTTTTCTTCGTTAAAGGAAATCAACAGGGACTCTCGTTATACGCCCGTCCTCCTTAACTGCCACGCTTATTACCCTTATAAATGAGGACTATGAGTGAGATAGACACAGATACATAACCAGATTAAAGGAAATGAAGTTAAATGAAACAGGAAGGCTCGATCTCATTTCTCTAATTGCGCTCCTTTGTTTCCACATCTTGGCCTTCTTCCTCAGGGTGGACCGAAAGGAATCGATATACTGTACTGTATAGTGTACGGTAGAGCGAGAAAAAGCAGGAAGCACCTGTGTGCTGAAGAAATACAGCACTGTGCAAAAGTCGTGATCCCCCCCGCCCCCTCATTTCTTCATATTTCGCTTCCAAAGAGTCAGACTGTTCGTGTGTTTTTAATGGAGGAACAGTTCTCCAGGCTTCCTGAAGGACTTTCTCAGCCACTCGTTTTCAGTCCAGTCCCTGCACCTGAGCAGTTTCAGACGAATGATTTTTGGTGTTTTTGTTTTCGTGACCTATGAATCATTCAAGCATAAAAAACAAGCATAAAAAAAAAACATCTAACTTAAGGCATGATCCAGTGAGAAACAGGTGCAGATGATGACAGATGATCAGGCTGGTGATTAGTGTACTGGTGATGCTAAATGCTGAGTGGTTGGAACAGACGAGAGGGGAAACGAGGTCGCTGCTGCTGAAGTGGTAACATTCATTCATTCTCCCTCTATATCCGCTTATCCTGTGTACTAGCATAAGGGCGGCCTGAAGCCTATCCCAGGAGACTTTAGGCACAAGGCTGGGTGCTACTCTATCGCAGGGCGCACACACACACACTCGAAACACACTATGGGCAATCTAACATCAAGTAGCCTAATCTGCAAGTCTTTGGACTGTAGGAAGAAACCGGAGAGCCTGGAGGAACCCCATCAAGCATGGTGAGAACACGCAAAACTCCCTGCACACAAACCCCAGGTGAGAATCAAACCCTCGACCCTGGAATTGTTTTTATTTTGTCTTTAGGCATTTTACTGTCTCTCGCAGAAAAACATGATACATAATTTAGTTTAATTTAATATAAAAAAGTGCTTAAGTCTTCTGCACAGTACTATTTAAAGAATGAATGTGTCAATAAAAATACATTAGAGCAGTAAAAACAGGAATGCACAAAATTTGGCTGCTGGAAAAGAAATAAAACAGGAGTAATCACTTAACATGGGCGCAAACATTTCTTGCAGGTTTTTCCATTTTGCATTCAGAATTAAATTATATAACTATTTATCTGCATAAGCAAATGTCTCAGACTGCTGGGTCACGTTCGTACTCATTATTATTATCTTGCCATTTAGTTGGTAGTTACAGACATGACTACTGTGAAAGTGCTAACGTACAGACGTAAGCAGCATCATGAACGGCATTTCTGAAAAATGTGTAAGGTGTAAAAGGCGAGTAAGGCGAGTCGCGTGCACCGGCGTACCTGCTGTCGCGCTCGGGAATCTCCTTGATTGCCAGCCGCACCTGGTTACTGAGGTCACGACCTGCGTAGACGATCCCGAATGTGCCTTTTCCTAGAATCACCCTCTCGGCGTGCTCGTCGTATTCGTAGTCGTACTACACAAACACACACAGGAGTGTATCGATGTACTTGTGACAACTATTACAACTAAACAGAAACTGTGTTCAAGTTTCTGTTTGGGTATTAAACTGTTTAAAAGAATTAAAGGAAGAATTAGTCCCGGTTTGACTTGAACGTGTATACGAGTCAATCCTGGATGAATCGTTGCACACACACACGGAAACACTCATTTTATAAAAGAAGAGTCATGCATCTATTTAAAAAAATAATTAAAAAAATGCTAAAGGTGTGTGTGTGTATACCTCTAAAGTTTCAGATTCACACTCTGCCTCATCTTGTGCTTTCCAGGTTTCTTCAGTCAGACTGTTCACCAGCTCACAGAACCTGCAAGACACGCACACGCACACACACACACACAAAGCTGCAAACCTTCTTTCTTCTGAATGAGGCAACACAAGCTCCTTTTCTTCTACCTTTGCTCAATTTGCTTAGCAAAGTGTGTGCGCACGCACACATGCTCTCACACACACACACACACACACACACACAAACGAACACGGACACACGCACCTTTTGCAGTGCATCTCTGTGCAGAAGTAGATCTGGAAATCTTCCGAGTTATTCACTACGTAGAGGAAGCAGCTGCGTTCATCGAACTTGGAAATGCTGCAGGAGACAAAGTGTTACACTTTATATACTGCACTTTAATATCAAAGCATTAAAGGTCCCATATGCTGCTGTTTCTTTAATAAGTTAACACAGGTCTCGGAAAATGCGCGTCCGTTAATGCTCCAGCTGTGAGCGTCTTATACTTCGAACTCCCTCTTCTTCACTCCTGCTCCGGACACGCTGTTTCAGTGTCTATGTAAATGAGCTACTGCTAAGCCACGCCCACCAGAGGGAGCTGCAGAGCGGAGCGACACGCCTGGGGAAGGGGATCTTCTTAAATGTGGTCACATGAGGGGGGACAATCAAGTACTGTACGCTTGTTTAAATCCGGTCAACACAGCGTTGGAAAAAAGTACGAGGGGCGTTCAAGTGAAACCGGGACTTTTGATTGTATTTGTTATTAGAGGGTAAAAGTACCTTTATTTCTCTGCTACACTAACGCACTGATAAGTTATCGTACCTTATGAGGTAAGTAGCGATCTGTGCCAGCATCAGACCGAGTTTCATATTAGTGAATTAGGGAAGTTCGAATCATTTTAGTGACTCGGTTCTTTGAATCTCGTTCATCAAAATGAACGAATTTTTTTTTGAGTCATTTCGTTCATTTGATCAGAAATAAATTAAAATGTTGCGTTTCAATAAAAATACCCCCAACACATCTACATACACAAATTTTGGCTATAGTTCCAGTAATGAAAATATTACAGTGTAACTAAGAACATATTATAATAAACAGAATGAGCAGCTCAACTCTTATACTTTCCAATCTGAGTCGTTCGTTCTTTTGAATCTATTGCACCGCATAGCATCTATAGGAGTCACTTGTCTTCAAGAGACCTGAAGACTCATTGCTGAGAATCGTTCAATACTGTTTCCTGTATATAACATACGAAGGTTTTGCGATGCTTTGCGCATGCGCGTCCAATAGAAAATGAACGAATCACTCTCCGAGACGACTCGTTCATCTGAGTC
>JAQMYL010000012.1:33368593-33380157 GCA_030014365.1 Clarias pachynema
TCTCAATATCAACTGTTCAAAGGAGATTAATGCATTTTTTGGACGCCTTCAGCATTCCTTTACAATGTAGAAAAAAATCAGGAACCATCATGGAGTTAGAAAGTGTTCTAAAACTTTTGAACGGTAGTGTATCTCCAGACGCACGTCTTCCCGGTAGTGAAAAGGAGGCTGTGTTTGAGGAAAATGAGTATTATTTCCGCTTACACCACCATCTGATGTGGAACTGTTATAGAGGAGAGAGAGCATGTTCAACAGCGTGAAGATCCGCCGAGAACTGTTCCTGGGCTACGCCAGCAGATCATCTCCTTGTAAGAGCCTACACCAGTGACCTTTGCCCCCGGGAATCCGGGTTGAGAAGAATCTGCGTGAACGTTATGAACTCTTGTCTACAGCGAGTCTACACTTACATTACACATACCGCGGTAAATTTATACGCTAATAGTGTGTGTGTGTGTGTGTGTGTGTGTGTGTGTGTGTGTGTGTGTGTGTGTGTGGTAGTTTCTTTTAGGAGAAATAAACTCACGGTAGATATTTACACATATAACTACACATTCGTGAATATTTGCAATTTCCACAACAGTTTCTATTTTCAATAGCTAAAGTTTTTCGATATTTTATTCTTACTTTATTCCATAACTTGCGTCACTGCGTATTCGCACTGTGTGAGACCGTGTACGTGATGAATAAACTTTGAATTCATCTTTTTACGCTTCAGTACTGTATACATTTTGGATATCTGTATATTATATTTGGAGTAACTCCGCCAATGTTCTTCTCTCACCGCGTCCTTCTTGTTCGGGAGCCAAGAGCGCGTGGCAGTGGAAAGCGAGCAGCATGGCCAGGCGTGTGTGAAACTCTCCCAGTGTGGATCCCTCCATGAAGGCCTGCAGTGTGGAGGAAACCGGAGGCGGGTGCAACTCCGCGACATCTAAGAACAAAATGAGAAGACGGGACAAATCCGGGTTGGAGAGACACCGATAAAAGCTACCAGCGGAGAATTCTGGACAGATACGACAGGCGCTTTTACCGGCTTTTACGTCGGTCCTCTTATCCTGTAGGTGTCTCTCGATCAGCTGGTAGACGGAGAACCAGTGCTTGTTGGACTTCTCCGCGTGCCGCCTCTGAGCGTTATCCAGACTGCTCGACCAGCACCTGCCAACGCAACCTCGAATCAGTCACTCGTTTACAAATATTTAATATTGACTTTTTTTTGTCCCCTCACACTTTCTTACATTATTTCTTGCTCAGACATACGGAAGCAGTGTTTCAGTTTCCCTAAACAAGCTCTGCGTGTTTAAATTACTTCAAGATCGTCTTGTTTATTAATAATATATGAATGAAGACATTTTAAAAAGATAACACTGAGTACGTACTTAAGCTCGAGTTTCCTCCACTGGATGATGAGCTGCGTGATCGGCTCCAGCTCGCTCCTCAGAGACACCGAGCGACTGGCGTGATTTTCCCAGTCCTGCAAAAAAACAAACAGAAAAAAAAAAGGATAAAAATGTGCATCATGTTTTGTCCGTCAAAAGTTTTAATACGAGGTCTTTTGTTTAGCGAGGTTTCCACAAGTGGGTAGAGGAGCCAAAAACATTATTCAAGTAAGAGTAGCTGTACTTCAAAATAATATCACTCAAGTAGAAGTAAAAAGTAATCACCCAAAATATTACTCAAGTAAGAGTAAAAAAAATAAATAAAGTGTTCGGTGAAATGATACTCAAGTACTGAGTAACTGTTTCATAGTAATGTCCGATTTATTTTATTTTTTAAATAATGTAAGCAGTCAGACAAAATGTACAATTTGCGACATTTCCAAATAATAAAATAAATGAATAAAACTAAATATCTTTACAAAAAATCAAATTAAAGAATTTGATACACTTTCTCTCTGCTCTACACAGAAACACTGCTCTGTCTCGATTTCTTTTAAGGTAAAGTGCAGGTTAATTTGTTTTATTTTGACTTTATATTTTGTATTAATTATTTTTATGTATTTACTTTCTTGGGCTGTGGAACTAATAATTTGAGTTTCCATTATATCTTATGGGAAAATTCGATTTGGTTTACAAGTGTTTTGGAATATGAGCCCGCTTCCGGAACGAATTATGCTCGTAATCCGAGGTTCCACTGTATTGTGTCGAGTGCGTTTGCAAAAGCCATCAAGCACCGTGATCAAACTGTCTCTCATGAAGACCTTCACAGGAAAGTAAGACCAAAAGTTCATTTAGAGTTATTCTATAATTATCAAGAGTATGTCAGGATTCTATAAATATCACAATTCGACAATACATTTTCCTTATGATTTTGTCACGATTTAAAACCTTTGAAAAAGTTTAATGAGTAATTAATTATAGCCGCTTAGGCGGGTGTGTGCGGCTTCTAACGCATGTGATTTTTGATTAATTGGCGCTCATGGTGTTTTGAGACTTGTGTGTGTGTGTACTGTATAATCAGTGGGTTTGAGACTAATTCGCTCACAGACTTCAGAGAAAAAGTCAGATCGGGGGGTTTAAACGGACACGATGTTTGATAATGTAACGGAATTAAAGTGCATATCTGAAGAAGCTGATCAGCCGATAACGGAAATCAAACAGAAAACCATCCAATTCTGGTCACTGGCCTATTGACCGGTTCATCACTATTATAAATGTTAAAAAAATAAATAAATAAATAAAAAACCACAAACAAAACCTCACCTGTGATTTGCTGAGCAGGATCTCCAGCCCATTAAGAAACTTGGCCAGTGGGCTGGACAGACTGAACGCCAGGATCCTCTCGATCACCACAGTGATCTGAGAATCACATAAAAACATTTATATTAAGCATTAAAAAAAAATAAAAAATCCTGTTAATTTCTCTACACGTCTCCTGCTCTCACCTGCACCAGCGCCGGGTGATCGGGCCAGTCGTCTAGACGCCGGCGTACGGCGTGGGCCAGCTGCTCGACGGCGGGAAGACACAGCCGGGCCTGGCACATGTTGGGCTCTTGGTAGAAGTCGTACGGCCCTTCGCTCTGGAGGACGAGACCCGCTGGACCGCCGGAGCCCCGAACCGTGTTCTGTAGCACCGAGCCGAGCAGCAGCTGAGAGCCCGTCAGCTCAGGGTCCATTTCACAGTCTGGAGCGAGAGAGAGACGTGTGTGTACAGAAAAACACAGCACGGTGTTACACGTGACCTGGATTACAAAAATGTAGAGAGGAAGTTTGTGAACTGTGCGTTACCCATGAGATGATAGAAACGTGCGATTAGAGGTGCGGTGATCTGATAAGACGTGACCAAAGTGCTGAGGTGTTCTTTGCTCCGGTTGGCCGGCGGATTTGAGCGGTACCACAGCGACCGAGCGAAGGCCAGGCACAGCTTCTGATGCACCTGAACGATGGTGTTCTGGCAGCTGGACGCCTGTAAGACGCTGTTGTCACAGGTCTCGGTATCTCCGTCACATTCTTCATCATCCTCGATAATGATCGGCTGGTCCAGACTGGGTTCTTCGGTTATATCGGCAAAATCCTGAAAGGGGAGTGTAAACAATGAAAAAAAAACACAGCCTAATATTGTGTAGACAAGAGACTATAAAAGTTAAAAAAAACATGCTTAGGCTACGTTAATCCAGCGTCGGGTACATAGTAAATGTCTAGAGAAGTTGCGGGCGCGCTTACTTTGTGGTATGTCGGGAAGCAGCGTTTGAAATCGCGCTCCTCCTGCTGGTCCTCACTCAGGCCTCCTCCGTGTACTTTGGAGCGGTTGCGGTACAAACTGGCCTCCATCTGCTCTTTCTCCCTCGCTCTCCTCTCCTGCTCATCCCACTCGTTCACCAACGCCTGAACACACCGAGATGTAAGAACACAAACACTCACAAAAAAAATAAAATAAATACAATTACAGCATCGCTAGTAACTTGATTTGCGAGTGTTTTGCAAGACGTTTTTAAATAAGTTGTAACTCTTAGCTTTAACTTTTAGCTTTCTAAACATTGTGACTGAGAACGTAGTGACTGTTCTTTAGTAACTGCACTACAAAAACGGCCCTCGTCAAGAAAAAAGTTAAAAGGCTGTAGTGCGAGTGCTCCTCTCTTTGGTCTCTATTAGTGATGGAAAGTTTGGATCATTTTAGTGACTCGGTTCTTTGAATCTCAAACTGAACGAATCTTTCTTTTGAGTCATTTAGTTCATTTCGTTTTTTTGATCAGAAATAAAATAAAATGTAAAATTTTTAATAAACAGACCCCCAACACGTCTACATACACAGGAAGTTTGGTTCCTGTAATTAAAATATTGCAATGCAGCTAAGGAAGTATTATGATAAACAGAACGAGCAGCTCACCTCTCATATCTTCAAGTCCGACTCGTTAATTTTTTTGTCACGTGATTCTCATAGATCAAATGCAGTGCAGTACACAGGAAAAGAACTGAGCGGTTCGTCTCATGAGTCTTCTAATCCGAATCGTTCGTTCTTTTAAATCTGTTGCACTGTATAACGTCTATGGGAGTCACGTGACAAAAGAACGAACGACTCGGACCAGAAGAATCATAAGATGAACTGCTCATTTCTGTTTCCTGTACATAACCTACGGAGGTTTTTGCGATGCTTTGTGCAGTAAAAAATAAACGAAACATTCGCTGAGACGTCTCGTTCTACTGAGTCACGTTAAAGACTCATTCCATCATCAGAGTTTTCACTATTTCTTATGTAGGAAATCCGCTTTGATATACAAGGACGCTTCTGGAACAAAATTATCCTCGCAATCCAAGGTTCCACTTTTCATTTTATTTTCCAAACTCTCACCTGGCAGACGTGTCGGAGGAGATTCTGCGCCTCTGTCCCGAGCTCTCCCGCGCTTATGGCGTGACTCTGCAGACACAACAGAGCGCTGAGCAGCAACATGACAGGCTTCGGGACCACGCGCTGCACCTCTGCGTCAGGAAGCAGCTTGTCCAATCCTCTGAGAGTGTCCACGCATGTCCGAGAGCACAGGTACTGGGCGCGGTCTAGGTCGGAGGTCAGCGGTGGCGCGGGAAAAGCCAGCAGCATAGAAACGAGGCGCGGGAGACCCGGGAGCTCGGTCAGTGCGGACGCCACCTGCGCGGCCAGCAGACGCATACCGTGCTGCAGCTGCAGAATCGCCGAGCGCAGGGGCACCACGACGTCCGGGTACAGAGGGTACTCGTCGACCAGGCGCTGGGCAAAGCGCTGCTGCGACGCCTGCCACACGGCCTCCTCCTTCAACAGGCCTTGGACGCCTGGACGGGATTTCGGGCCGGAGCCCTGCTGAGCCTTGACAAGGTGCGACAAGAGGTCGCCTACTGCCGCCGGCTGGCCGATGCTGCACAGGTAGTGCTGGAGCTCCTGGTACAGGCGTCCGTACTGCGGCTCGGCGGGACGACATGCCTGTTTGCGCCCGAGCTCGAAGATCTGTTCTTTAACCTGCTGCATGCGAATCCACAGGTACCTGCCACAGAGAGCGCCGTCACTTCCTCTCTCTCTCTAGTGTTACACGGTTTAGTTTTAACAAATTTTTACAAAAAAAAAATTGTCTTACCTGATTCGGGGGTGTTGGAAAGCATCGGTGGTGGTGCTCTCTTCAAGCTGTACCCCTGTGAGAAGCTGAGAGGACAGACTCCGCCCATTCCATTCATCTTGAAGCAAGGCAAGCTGGAAAAAAGAAGACTCAAAACTCACATTCTGATATAACGTATAAATGATATACTTTCGCAAAGTCCGTCTACACCAGGCGGCTCACCTCGTCCTGCGCGTATTTGAGTTTGTATGCCCTCTTCACTGCCGGGTCAAATATCGTCTGCGGAACCCAGACTTGGATCTGCAGCAGGCCCATGTTCACCCAGAACACCCCGGACCGCACCAGCTGGACCGCATCACACGCCCGGTTATGGGAGAACTGAGTTAGGCAAGTCACCAAGGTGTCCAGGAAGCCTTCCGGGAGGAGATTCTCAGGCAAGCCGTCTCTCAGGGCGATCTGAACGTCCTGCGCGGCTCCGACGGGGTTGTCGCCTTCGACGAGAGCGTCGCAGGATTCCGCGTAGCTTTCCTGAAAACCTGGAGACAGGAGGTCCGAGAGCGCGTGCAGCTGCCGGCACAACACCAGACCCTGCAACCTGCGGTCGGTTAATCTTGAGAGAAAGAATAAACACATGCGTTTTTTTCCTCTCAAATGACATTTAAACAAATACAGGTTAGTCCCCGACTTGCGCACGTGCTCCCAGAACGGAACTTGTTTGTAAGTCTGATATGTTCTTAAGTCCGACAAGGTGAGTCTTACACACCTTTTATACGAATATACAATGTAAAGCATAGCAATCCATTTGACTAAATCTCTGTCCCCTTTCCATACACTGCCATCATGTGGCCAAAAACCGTAACCGCGCCTAAGGAAATGAATCTCTCACAAATCTCTGCGCGTTTAAATCGCGAGGGGAATCCCGGACACCATTTTTGTCTCAGAGCTGTTTTCCACTGTATTAGACTGCGAACTCTGGTTTGTTGAGGATTTTCCGAAAATAGGATTATTCACCATCAGGAAAGTTTTACAGGACCCATCGTGCTCCCGGACTGATTCACTGAAACCGCTGCGGCCGACTCATTTCTCCCGCACCCCCACACACACGCATACAATATACCGGACTTTAGACATTTTATACATTCACTTACACACTAAAAATATTGTATATAATTGTAAATATTGGTATCTGGTGCACTACAGTGTCTACTTTTTGTACAATACACATGAGCTACTTCTGTGATTGAACCGTTCTGTTCTTATCTGCGGAAATTCATAACTCAAATGTTCGTAAGTCGGTGAATACCTGTAATTACATTAGGAACTTAGTAGTGAGTGTACATTTTCCCACACACACACACACACGTCTCTACCTGAAGTCAGCAATTTCAGTCATGGCAAGGTTGTCCCATAGCACGGCACTGAGGTCCTGGAGTTGTCCGATCCTCTCTCTCCACTCGCCCAGCGTCACCCTCGATGAGGTCAGGAAGGAGGTGCCTGATGGGTCCCAGCGACCGCCTTCTTCACTGCTGCTCAAAACTCCCAGCACGCACCGCGACCACACAGCTCGGCTCAGCATCCCCGGACCCTGCACCAAAAATAAATTAATAAATTAATAAATTAATAATTTACACAACACAATTATAGTCATGCATCTAAAAATTCTTAAAATCACTTCATCTCAGTCACGCACCGTATCAGAAGGCCCGAGCAGCGATCGGAAGCTCTTCGTTGTCTCTTCTTCGTCTTCGCTCAGAGGGCTCCATTTCAGCCAGCGTTCAGGATCCGAGGTCACGCTGCCGCTCCAGAGCGCTGCCAGAGTCTCGGAAAGCAGCTCACACCACACTAATGGCAGCTCATCTACAAGCTGGAGACAGCAATGTTAACGTTAAGGTACTGTGTGACACCTGAGAACAAAACATTGGTGTCAATTACGTAGTGAGAAGTGATTTACGCGCACTCGTTCTGTTCTGTGGAGGAACCAGAGCGGCTGGAGCAGACGGACGCTCGTCGGAGTGGACTGTATGCAGAAGCGCAGGTGGCTGGATAGAGATCCTCGGAGATCTTCCTCCTCATTTTTGCTTCCTCTGTGGAACAAAAAGTGGAACAAAACCCGGTCAGGAACGGAGAGTGATGATAAAACTACAGCTAGTCCCCGACTTACGAACGAGTTCCGTTCCAGGAGCATGTTCCTAAGTCTGATTTGTTCCCATGTTCAAAAAAGTGAGTCTTCTACACCCTTGACACGAAAGTAAATCATACCAATCCACTTCAATAAAGCTCTGTCCTCTTTCCCCACACTGCCATCATGTGGCCAAAAACAGTAATCGCACCTAAGGAAATGTGAAGTGTAACAATGGACGCCATTTTTGTCTCAGAGCTGTTTTCCACTGTATTGGACTGTGAGCTCTGTCTTATTGAGAAGTCTGGTTGAAATTAGGATTATTCACCACAAGGACAGCCATTTTCTATCATCATGCTCCTGGACCGATTCGTTGAAACCGGTGAGGCTGACTCATTTCTCACGTACCCCGCCCACACACACGGACTTTAGACATTTTATACACTCACTTACACACTGAAAATATTGTATATAATTGGAATTGTAAATATTAGACTGAGTGAAACTGAGGAGTGGTTGTCTACGACTCCCTCTGATGAGGTACCAGGTGGGGGAGGCGTAAGTGCAGGGGTGATCTTTATTTCCGCCCCGAGGACGAGAGCCCCCGGACCCACCATGAAGCCACACGGGGGCTGGCAGTTCATTTCCGAAGCACCCGAGTGCTTGGACCCCGTCTATCGCTACTGTCTCCTGAAGGCAATAAAGTAAATCAGACCTGGAATAATTATATAATTCAACCCTCACGTACCTGTGTGTGATGGACTGGTGCAGCAGATCCGCGGTCACTTTCATCTGGTTGAGGATGGCGAGTTTCTCCAGCACAGGCCAGAGCTGAGCCCTGCGAGCCAGTCGAAGTACCAGCTCACGATCTGGACCTGCGGCGTCTCCCGTCTCGTCCTCGGCTTCAGACAGTGAATCCAGCAGGCCACAGGAGGCCATGTGTCCCCGCAGCTGGTCCACATTGAGACGGAGTCTCTCCAGCACACCTGAAACATCCGCTCGTTTAGAAACGAGGATCCTGAGACGAGTAACCGAGTTGAGTCACAACGCAGCCTTACCGGTACTCTGCGGATCGAGGAGAAGGTTAGCCTGCAGGACCAGACCCCACGCTTCCAGCAGGGCTTCCTTGCAGTCGGTCCTCATGGCAACGCCCTGGAGGCGGGTCACTTCCCGATTCCACAGCGACGTCGTTCTGTCGTTCAGGCGCAATTCCCTGACGTCGAGAGTCTTGCTGAAGAGGCGGAGCTGAGTGGAGCATTCGGTCACGCCCTCCGACTGCACGGAGAAACGGATGACGCTTTCGCTTTTTGTCTTTTCACAAACTCTCAACGTTAAAAAAAAAGTTATACCGGCGTTACGTTTACCTTAAATGGAAGGGGCTTTCCAAGGGTTTTCTGAATGCTCTTTAGCGCCAGAGCGACAGACACCGAGCTGGAGAGTGTGTTCTGGATCGCTGAGGAGATGGTGTGTAGCTCCTGCTGTCCTCTGCCAAAACACACACACACACGTAAGAATTTTATTTACTTATTTTTATATTATTATTATTATTTTATTTTTTACAAATGCTTACTCGTAGTCTCCGTCTCCCATTAGGAGCTGCGGCAGGCGTAGCACGAGGTGCTTGTGAACCCACTGCCAGTGCAGGGAGAGCACACACACTCCGCGGGCGTCCGCTGGCACGGAGTTGCACACGTTCCAGAAATGGTCTCGCCACCGGAGCAGCTGCAGAATCTTCACAAAACATAAAACAAGCAAGGGTTTTAAAATCAATCATACACACGTGTACACACACACAAGAGACAAGAGGAAAGAGCCTCTGACCTCGAACATGAGGTGGTCCGAGATGTTCGGCTGATCCGCCTGCACGGCCTGCAGCACGAAGGAGTCCCACAGGTCGAAGAAAGAACGCAGGTGAACCAGGACTGGATGCGGCAGCTGCGCAATATCTACCGTTCCTTTGAAATAAAAAAATAATAATAATGTCAAAAGGTGGTTCTTAATGTAACCTGTAGTAAAGGCAGAATACAACAGTAATTAAATACCTTATATTGCCCAAAAGAATTCACTCGCCTGCCTTCACACGCATATGAACATCCAATTCATAATCCATAGGGTTTAATATGAATTATGTTGGAACTGGTGTGGGTTGTTTTTCCAGGAGTTGGGCTCGGTCCCTTAGTTCCAGTGAAAGCTCTTAATGCTTCAGCATACCGAGACGTTTTGGACCATTTCTTGCTCCCAACATTGCGAGAACAGTTTTGGGATGTCACCTCATGACTGCGCACCAAAGACAAGGACAAGCAAGTTTGCTATAGAAGAACTTGACTGGCCTGCACCTCAACACCAGGCGAGACGGGCCTTCTCAGTGTCCGACCTCACAAATTCCCATGAACACACTCCTAAATCTTGTGGAAAGCCTTTACAAAGCAGGAAAAGCTGTTATAGCTGCAAAGGGGGCGGGGCCAACATCATATTAAACCCTATGGATTAAGGACCGGATGTTACTCAAGTTCGTATGCATGTGAAGGCTAATTTTCTGCACAATCTAAAGTCCCGGTTTGACTTGAACGGCCCTCGTATATACGTAATCTTTCCGATATCCATCTTTAATATTTGAATTTGTACCAATACCTTTAGAAAAGGCAGTGGCCAGTCTCAGTGCACTGTTACTAGGTGATGTAGTTCCTGTGCTGCTACATACAGCTGCTCTCTCCTCGCGGTCCATCAGTATGATGATTCTGAAATATATTTTAAAAATATAAATACTATAAAAAAAGACACGTCTTGCGATTCAAACCCATTAACTCGACTCCAGAGCTAGAATCGAACCTGTTGGCGACGGCGTAGAGAGCCTCCATAAACTCCATACACCGCTCCTCGTCCTCGAAGTTACAGGTGTTAGCCAAAATGTCCAGGTACTGTTTGTTCCAGCGCATGTCTACCAGGATCCGGTAGTCGTCTGAAGACAGGAATAAGGAATCATCAATAATCAGCGCTAACTGGTGGATTATTCAGATGTGTATTGAGACTCTCGTACCTGTGCTGTGGGGTTGAAGATGCTCAGTCAGGTATTTGCCCTTGCCCACCAGCTTGCTGTTGAAGACGGCTTTGAGAGCCTGATTTTCCGCCTCCAGCTGGATCAGCGCAGCTTCTGCAAAACGTATAACCACAAAACGTCCCATTTGCAGGCAAACTGATGCAGAAAATACAGGTTAGACCCCAACTAATGAACGAGTTCTGTTTTGGGAGCATGTTCGTAAGTCCGATTTGTTCTTAAGTCCGACAAGGCGAGTCTTATACACCTTTTATACGAATATACAATGTAAAGCATACCAATCCATTCACGTGGCCAAAAACCGTAACCGTGCCTAAGGAAATGAATCTCACACAAATCTAAAAGTTGTCTCTGCGCCTTTAAATGACGAGGGGAATCCCGGACACTATTTTGTCTTAGAGCTTTTTTCCACTGTATTGGACTGCGAACTGTTTTTTTTGAGGATTTTCCGAAATTAGGATTATTTACCATTAGCACTTATATACAGGACAGACATTTTCTATCATCGTGCTCCCGGACTGATTCACTGCAACCGGTGAGGCCGACTTTTAGACGTTTTATACATTCACTTACACTCTAAAAAATATTGTATATACTATGGAACCTCGGATTACGAGTAACGCGGTTTTTACGAGTGTTCCACAAGACGAGCAAAGATTTTTAATAAACTTTGACTTGAAACACGAGCATTGTCTTGGTTTGCGAGTACCGAGTATCATGTATCACGCATGCGCTTCTTGTTTTGACGCCGAGCATCATGTGATCACAACTGAGTCAACGGTTTTTCTCTCTCTTGCACTGGAATTGTGGGTAATCGTCTCCCCTGCTGGGTCTTAGTGCTCGTCTCTTACTGGTATAATCAACATCCGTGCACA
>JAQMYL010000012.1:33409747-33426950 GCA_030014365.1 Clarias pachynema
TCGGTATCGGCCGATACCCTGAGCCCAAGTATCGGAATCGGTATCGGTGGGGGAAAAATGGTATCGGAACATCTCTAATTTATGGCCAGCCGGATTCAGGAGGTTTTGAAGAGTAAAGAAGTTTATACTAAATATTGATTGTTGTATAGGATAGAATATCATTAAAAGTCTGGATTTCACTTTTGTCCCAATATTTTTGGCCAACACTGTTTACTTGTAGACCTTTATAGTATATATTTTTTTTATTACAAAATAAGGCACATAAGGAAGTAAACAATTGTGGTTTTTGTCATTAAAGGATAATGTGATGAATCAGAATTACTGTTATCTTTGTGATGCTGAGTATTTTCCAATATTGCTATGCCATTTATTATTAATCACAGTAGCATTTTTATTGAAGACTGACTTTTAATCAGTTTATAGTGATGTTAAATAACATCAAACTGTAAGTTGTAGTGTATTAGCTATATATACACAACTTAAAGTATATTAGTGTCTTAAAGTCTTCTGACCAATAAGGACAAGAATCACCAGGGGCCAGTTGATACGATACGATATCACAATACCTAGGTGCCGATTCGATTTGTATCACGATTGTGTTAGTATTACAATTTTTTTCTGTTGCAATCATAAACAGACTTCACAAGTACTACTGCTACTGCCCAATGTGTGTATAGTTTAGTTTTTGCATCTTTTCTTTTTGTTTTTTTGACATACGTCATATATTTACTATACATTCATAATTTTTTTCCTTCTATCTCTATTGAGATTTACTCAGATTTGAGAATTTTGTATACTATTGCACTTGTATACTATGTATACTATAAGCCTTCTATGTTCTTTTTGGGGTTATAGAACTCAAGTTTGCACCAAGAGAACACGCTGTTGAAGAAAAACATATGTGCACTTATCAAAACGGCTAAGATGGAGATTGTTAGGAAGGATGAGGAGATAAGCAAATTAAGCAAAAGGTAAATGATCCAGGTGTTCGCTGTGTTTTTCAGTAGATGTGTGCCATCAATCCAGAAATAACACGTCTTTATGTATTTGCTTTTCCTGCAGATCGAGTTGGGGTGGTTTCCATCCATATGCAAGGGAAAGAAGACAGGATGCCTCCAGCAGGAGGTTGCCAGGTTTGAACAACTCTGTCGGTTCTGTCAAGGAGTCTCAGGATCTTAAAAAAGATAAAGTTTTATCAGCCGAGGTGTCCCAAGGTAGAACTTTAAACCCACCTGGGGATTCGTCCTCGGTGGCTGCCGCACCGGCGTTGTCTGTAGTGCTTCGGACATGCAACCACGAGAGTCCTTTAAATCGGGCAAATGAGGATTCTTGTAGTTTGGATTCGCCGCCTAGTGCTGTTGCACAAGAGCACAGGCCTGTTCAGAGTAACAGAGAAAGCACAAGCTCGAACCCAGAGACTAGCACTAGGCAGAACACTTGTAATGAAACGGATAACAGGAAGGGAGAGAAACCATCTGGGAAAGAGAGCACGTCGAAAGAGCAGGGCGTGTCAGAAAAATCTCAAAGCAAAATGCATAAAAACAGAGTAGAGACCGAGCAGAGGGAGTCAGCAAAAGGGAGCTGCGGATCAGAAAGTGGTCAACATCAGCAGCATGACGATCCGGTACCGCTCAGGAGATCCGGTCGCTCGAGGAGTCCTGCGTCCTCGTCCACATCCGAGTCGTCTAGATCGAACGCAGACACGCAGAGCCGGAAAGAAGAACTGCGGCATAAGCGAGGACCGGAACGACAGAGCAGGCATACAGAGGTGTCCGGTGGGAGAAGCGAAAAGAGCAGCTCAGACAAGTCGCACCGGACGACGGATAAAAGAGAAACGAGGGAGCAGCATAGAAAAGAGGAGAGGCGGCAAGAGGACACGAGGAAACGCATCAGAAGTGACAAGGAGTATGAGTATAAGAAGACTCACAGTGAGGAAAGACATAAATCGGATGAAAAGAATAGTAATAGAGCCGAAAGAAGAAGCACCAGATCCGAGACTGGCAAAGAACACGAGAGGCAGAGCGCCAAAGATTCGAGTGCCGGCAGGGGGGTGGGACATAAAGCAGACAAAATACGTTCCGATGATGGGAAGGACCGGAGCCGCACCGACGTACGTGAGAACAGACGCCACGCTTCACCCGTTAAACCTCACCGCAGTGCTCAAAGTCAAAGAAAAGATCAAGATGACAAAAGGAGAACATCTGGAAGAACCGTCCAGGAAGAGTCGTCCAAGAGCAAAGCATCAAGCAGAGGTGACACTGGTGCGAGTTCTTATCTAGACAGTGCCAAAGAGAGTATAAAAGGTAAAGCGAGCGGTAGGGGTGATAAAGACAAGCAAATTGTCAAAGACAAAGGATCAAAGACCGGTCCGGATGATGCAAGAAACCCCAAAACGAATGAGGACAAGAGCGTCCGAGGGGACGTCTATGCAAGCGCAGGAGGAAAATCTCCGCCGAGGTTAACCAGCAACTGTGATGGTTTGCCCATTCCAGAGGAGAGCAGTCCGAAGAGAAAATTAACCTTTATGGAAACCTTGAATCTGACCGTCTCGCCGATTAAAAAGCACCACAACTCTGAACGAGTTGACGAGGCAGGAGTTTCCGAGCAGCCACCTCATCCTGAGGACACCCCTGTGAGCAACTCGACAGCAGAAAGAAGTTTGTTCGAGGTTGGAGAAGAGTTCTGCGTCATCGATGAGATCGAGGATGACACCCTGGCGCTCTCGGCAAATCCAGCCACACAACCATGTGATGAAGAAGCACCAGCAAGCCTGGAGGTCAAGGAACCTGAGTTACCCCAAAGGATTGATGATGATCTGAGTGAAACGCCATCTGGGAAGGCGAGTGGTACAGACTCAGAAATGCAAGAAGATGAGTCAGTCACTAAAGGAGATGTGTGTTCTACCAGCGATTCTAAGAAATCTGTTTCTGAAGTTTCTTTACTCTTTGAAAGTGCTAAACCGGTCGCCAGTCCCACTGTTCCTTTAACTGATGATTCTCAGGCTTCGGCAAAGAAGGATAAGGAGATCCGAAGAATCGATGGTGATGATCCTGGCAAAGATGACCAAACAAATAATAAACCAGAGGCATCAATTCAAAATGAGAAATCTCAGCAGGAAGTCAACACCTCAGTCATGGAAACTGCTCCAGCCAGTACGTGTGCAAATATGGACTCTACAGTGTCTCTGGAAGTTGTGTCTAGTACTGTTACTGTGGAAAACAACCAAGAAACCATTACTAGTTCAGACACTGACATCACACAGAGCCTTGAGAACCTGGATCCTTGCCCAGGCCCACTAGTCGAGCCAAGCGCTGAGACGATTAACATCAACAGCACAGCTCAAGAGGAGATCGTACTTCCTGAACAAGCGAGCTCATCTGAGCCTGATTCCACAGAGAACGAGATGGAGTTCATCTCCAGGCCCTCCCACTCTGTAGCGGTGCCTCATGATGAAGATTCCATGATGCTCACCCTGAGCAACATTAAAGTAATTCCAGAAGCGATCAGTCCTCTTACAAGTCCAGTACGGCAGGTAAAGAAATCCCAGCAGCAGCGCTTGGGAAAGGAGATGCATGTCAAAAGTCTCAGCAAAGGTCAGTGTTTTCTGTGTCTTATTGTTATGGAACGTCCAATAGGGTCTAGTAGGTTTTTGTGTAGAACAATAAAATCAATTATTTATCTTTTTTAAGAGAATTTAAAATAAGCTAAGGTTAAAAAAAAAAGTGTGTGTGTTTATGTATGTATATGGACAAAAGTATTTGGCCAAACCTTCAACGACATTGTATCCAAATACATATACTCAGTCAGTCTCCCTTTTGCAGCTATAACAGCTTCCACTCTTCATTCTTTGAAAGGCTGTCCACCAAATTTTGTAGTGTTTCTGTGGGAATTCGTGTCCATTCATTCTGTCGAGTATTTATGAGGTCAGGCGCTGATGTTGGATAAGAAGGCCTGCCTCGCAATCTACACTCCAGTTCATCCCAAAGGTGCTCGATGGGGTGAGGTCAGGGCTCTGTGTTAGGGCCAGTCAAGTTCTTCCACACCAAACTCATCAAACCATGTCTTTATAGTCCTTGGTTTGTGCACTGGGGCACAGTCATGTTGAAATAGAAAAGGACCTTCACCAAATTGTTGCCACAAAGTTGAAAGCATAGCTTTGTGCAAGATATCTCGGTTTGCTAAAGCATTAAGATTGCCCTTCACTGGACATAAGGGGCCTGATTGATTGAAACTCTTCAATTCAATAATCAACAGGTTTGGCCGAATACATTTGTTCATGTAGTTTACATATATGATATTGTGTTAAGTGTAGAACTGCATTTTAAAGTGATTTCCAGGTAGTTGTTTAGACATTACATACATAATGTTTTTTTTTCTTTTTTTCATTGTTCAAGATTTCTCCATGTCAGCCAGTGTGGCAGATAAAGATACTGTCAAGATGGATATGAACAAAGAAAACAAGAGACCCGATTCCATAGCCAAGCCTAGCCTGCCAAAAGATCAGCAAGAGGCTCTCTCTTCTACCGCTCCCGAAGAAGACTTGGAAGAAGGGGAAATTGTCAGTGAGAGTGAAGGGGAAGGGGCGCTAGTCATTCAGAGTCCTCCAAGTGAAATAAGATCAGGTTTAAGGTGTAGTCCCAGATCACCAGGGTTACAGAAAAAATCTCAAATGAGACCCGCCGTTCCTCCTGCCCGCAAAGAACAAGAGAAGAACAACGCTTCTAAAGGCAGTCCGTCCTCGAACAAGAGGCGCTTCAAAACCGTCACCGTTCCACCCAAGGCGAAAATTTCCTCTTGTGCTGATTTTATGAACATGTTGTCATTTATACGCTCGGAGCTGAGACGGAAGTACATGAAACTCCATAAAAACGTCACCAAACCCGCTTTTTACTGCATCATCGAAATGTCGCAGGCCTCTTTCACGGAATTTGTCGACAGCGTTAACTTTCACAAATTTTTCTGTCAAGGAAACGAGGTCAAATCTCGGCTCAATAAGATCATCTGTTCCGTAACGAGCAAGGTCTCGAACAACGGCATCGTAAACCGTATCTTTGAGCAGCGAGCCGAAGACCTCAAGCAGAAGCTGTGGAACTTTGTAGACGGCCAGTTTGATTTCCTGTTCAAGGAACTAAAGGCAGCCCTTAAAAGCGATCCAGGTCTTTCTAAGAACAAACCTTGTTTAGAAGGAAAGCAGTCAAGTTCTAACGTCAAGGAAGCTTTGAATGTGGATTTGTGTAAGATACAACCTAAAGAGCCTTTGAGCACAACTGAAAACAGACCAGGAAAAAAAATCGAAAGCGAGGGCCAAAAGGTCCAGGAGAAAATTTCTTCTTTAATCAGTGTGCCATGTAGAGGCCTTGGGAGCAGTGGTAAAAACATAAAGGCAACCATGGAAGAGGGGCCCAACGCACCAGAGCTGCCCACAAATAACCAGTCTAATCAGCTACAAGAGGTTTCATCCTCTGAGAAATCTCTCCAGGAAGTTCTTCCTGTACACGAGAACAGAACCTCCTGCTATACCCGTCGTCTTTCTCACAGTGGATCGACACATGATCGATCAGACTTTGAAATTCTGACCGAACAGCAAGCATCAAGTTTGACCTTTAATCTGGTGTCAGATTCCCAAATGGGAGATATCTTCAGATGTCTCTTGCAAGGATCTGATCTGCTGGAGAGCGTTGATAATCACAGCTGGCCTCTCAACACTCCAAGGAAAGACTGTCAAGCCGGAACAAGTCTCATTGGCATCATGACGCCCAGCAAGATGATCACACCACAGAAGCTTCTCACATCATGGACATCTATTTCACCGTACAAGTATCAAATGCCATTGAATCCAGCTCTCCTTGATGAAAACTGCATGCTGGAAGTTCCTTCTAACCCATCTGTCCAGGCTGTGGCTACAGCGATTTCCCATCAGCCTTTCTCGATTTTGGCTGAAGATCTGGCTGTATCCCTGACCATACCCTCACCTTTGAAGTCAGACGGCCACTTGAGCTTTCTGCACCCAACTAACGAACAGCAGCTGTGCACGCCAGCCAGCATCATTAGTGCCCATTACAGCGAAGATGCGCTTCTTGATGGGGAAGATGCCACCGAGCAAGATATTCACTTGTCTCTCGAAACGGACAACTCCAGCAGTCCGTCGACTGTCAGCGGAAATTGGGGGGCGCCGGATCCTGCCGTGTTCCAGTTCAAGCCAAACTTGCCTATGCAGGCAGAGGTGACGGAGAAGTCCAACGATCACTTTATAGTTCGGATCAGGCATACGTCTCTAGGCGTAGAAGAGGAGCCCCAACAGGAGCGGAAAGAAACACCGCCAGCTGCAGATGTTTTGTCCTCACTTCAAAGTGAGGCCATGCAAACCGTGGCAGGTCAGATTCAGGTCACCTCAAATGAAAGAAGCGAAGCTGAAATACCAAGTATGAACACCTCAAAAGATCCTGCCACATTGCCTAAAACCACAGAGAACCTGATTGAGCAAGTTGATGATGTTGCTCATGATGCCACCACAGGTGTTACTGCCGCCGCAGACTCTGAGCATGGGCTAAAAAACTCATGCCACAGGGTCTCCAGGAAGCGCAAGAAGCATCATTCGGCGCCAAAAGCGAAGCGTTCTAGAAGAGAGAAATCGCAAGATAAGCCAGAAAAGCAAAAGCACAAAAAGAGGTCGAAATCATCCAAGGATAAAAACGAGAAGACTCCTGTGAAGAAGATCAAGACACCGTCTCCTCAGCTGTCTCCCAACAGTCTCTCTGCTAAGAACGTAATCAGGAAAAAAGGAGAAGTAGTGGTGACCTGGACCAGGTCAGTATATATTAGGCTTTTCTGCTTTAATTAAAATTGTGTCCACAGATGGTCATTAATAAACTGTTTTTTTTCTTTTCTTTTTCTTATCTAAAGGGAGGAAGACCGAGATATTCTTGTTGCGCTCAAAACGAAAGGAGCTTCCTCAAAAACATTTGCCACTCTCTCAGCCAAGTTGAGAAAATCACAAGCGCAGGTATTTTTGGTGTTTACTTGGTATTTCTGATTAGATAACTATAATCTGAGGTAAAAGCCAAGGCTTAACCTAACATCGTTTCTTTCCTGTTACAGGTTGAAGAGCGGTTTACCCAGCTCATGAAACTCTTTAAGAAGAAAGAGAAAATGGAGACGTGAGAGCCAGTCGAGCCTATAGTGTAACATCTAACCGTTCTTAATCTTGTTTCTGCAAGAGGGCACGTGCCACAAGCAAAGAAGCCAGCATAATATACTTGTCACTGGATTTTGATAAGCTGGAAAATATTTTTTTCTTTCTTTATTTCAGTGTTATTTGACACTGTATTATTATTTTGTGGACAAAAACACTGCAAGATAGAAGATCTGCGGTACTATGGTTTATACTCTTTTCTATTTTGGCACCTCTGATTTAGTTTATAGGTCATTATGTTAGATTCTAAGCGTCAGCCAAAATTTGGAGATGTTTACAGCATCCTGTCTATCCATACAGTCAATTTTCTTTAAATGAAGGTGAAAGATCAGCTGTTACAAATGAATAACAGCCAAAAAAAAATGGTTTTGAACAGATCCGGAGGTGATTTAATGGCTTTCCGTTAAAGAAGCTGGAGTCATTTTTAGCGTAGTATCTACCTCTAAGAGACCGGAATAAGCATGCTTAATGAGAAGGGAAAAAAGTGTGAGAGGACATAAAGCCTGACAGACCATATACCTGTGTTCTTTAACTACCCAGAAAATGTAAAATGTCTCCAAACAGACATTTGTTCCCCTTGTTTGCATATAATTATCTTCCAAAAATCTTAGCAATTCAGATGGAACCCATCTTGAAGCAGAGGAAATTCTTATCTCAAACATATGTTCAGTCATTCATGACATTTCATAATAATCCCTATAAAAGTGATATTTGACCTTTTTTTTGTTTGTTTTAAATCCTGAGTCATTTTCTTTCTTCTCAGATTGATTCTAGATCTGCAGGTTTGTCTTGTATATATGAAAAATGGAAAAGTTGTTGGAAGGCTTTTATCACAAATTTATCCTTTTTTTTTTTTTTTTTTTCCGTTCTGAATGCACCTCTCGTTTGAATTTATATTCTGTAAATATTGTAAAATGCAGGAAAGTTTTTCACTTTTTAAAATAAAGTTAATTTATTTCAATTGTATGCTGCATTGTTTTGAAAGCTTTCATTCATCCCGTGGCAGTCAGCTACTTGCTGTCAATTTCAAAAAGATTGTTAAAGTCATAATCAATCAAAATGCCACTTGGCTCCAATACAAATATCTTGGACTACAGCAGGTTAGAAGATTGTTTGAACCTTGTGTGGTTATTGTTAAGAATCCTTCATTTAATTTTGTGGATCTGATTATGTAGAGTTGTGAAATTTGTAGTTTTGGTTAATTTTAGATGTATAAACTTGCAGTATTTAGCAGTCCACAGCTGGTTCAGGAAAAATGCTGCAGGTGGAAACAGGAAGACAGCATGGCAAGGTTTCCTCTAAACATCCTTGTTTAATCGCATTTTATATACTTCATATATTCAATAGGGCAGATTATCACAGTGCATGGTATTGGGACTAGCACGTACCCCTCCCTTCATGTTGTCGATGACCGAGTTGTGCCAGCTATTTCCCTGCAGGCGCTGTCCAGCCGTCCACAGATCAATAGCAACCTTGTATTAATTCACTGGGTGCAATAGGTCTGGGATTCATTTACTGAAGTGATGCCCAGAGAGAGGACCTCTCCTGCTTTACCAAAGACGTGAAAAAACAAAGCAAAGTTAGCGTTGTCTTCTTCATAATGACGAATCAGTGCTGAGACTTCTTTAAGACAATCCACATGGTGTAAGTGTCCTGTTCATTTTTATAAAAACTATTTCTAAAGGTTGCTTTGGGGTGTTATTAGTTCTAGGAGAATGTAACCCCTCCAAAAAACATTTGGGGTATTACATACAGTAGAACGTTCTCCATGTTACATAGGGTTTCTCCCAAATTGTATCTAAAGTGAAGTGTGTTTTGCACTCTCGTACAATTCTAGGCAATGTTAAACCAAATATGGGTGATTGGAACCTTTTGGGAAGCATCTTGGAAGAAGTTCATGTCCATTCCACCATAGTGGGCAAAATCTGGCTGACCATCCTCTTTATCTTTCGCATGCTGGTGCTTGGAGTTGCTGCTGAGGATGTCTGGGACGATGAGCAAAGTGAGTTTGTGTGTAACACGGAGCAGCCCGGGTGCAAGAATGTTTGCTACGATCAAGCTTTTCCCATCTCCCTTATCAGGTACTGGGTCCTGCAGATCATCTTCGTATCCTCACCTTCTCTGGTCTACATGGGCCATGCGCTTTACCGGCTGCGTGCTCTGGAGAAGGAGAGACACAAGAAGAAAGCCCAGCTCAAAGTCGAGCTGGAGGGGATGGAGAGCATCTTTGAGGAACACAAAAGGATTGAGAAGGAGTTGAGGAAACTGGAAGAACAAAAGCGAGTCAGGAAGGCCCCTCTGAGAGGTTCCCTCCTGCGTACGTACGTATTCCATATTTTAACCAGGTCGGTGTTGGAAGTGGGTTTTATCCTGGGTCAGTATGCCCTTTACGGTATTGGACTGACCCCACTGTACAAGTGTGAGAAAGATCCCTGCCCGAACATTGTGGACTGTTTTGTGTCCAGGCCAACAGAGAAAAATATTTTCATGATCTTTATGCTGGGCATTGCTGGCGTTTCCCTTTTCCTAAACATCATGGAGATCTTTCACCTGGGAGTGAAAAAGATCAAGCAGAGCATATATGGCAATCTGCATGGTGGAGATGAAGAGAGTCTTTGCAGGTCAAAGAAAAACTCCATGGTGCAGCAGTCATGTGTCCTTACAGACTGCCTGCCACAAAAACTTGCACATATGACCCAAACATCGTACACGATAGTGACTGATGGACAGGTGGAAGCTTTGCCATTCCACATGCCCACTAGCAACCCTCTGCCCTCTTCAAATGCACCAACCAGTGATGCTCCTGTATCTGAGCAGCCAAAGCAGGCGCGTATCCCGAGTCAGCCTGAGATCCAGGCCATCCGTCATCTAGGGGCCACAGAGCGACTTTCCACTGTGGACAACCGTGGCCACACTTCTAGCAGCGAAGAATCTGGACCCAAGTTATCCTGCCCTCTGAAGGGTGCCGGTCAGCTACCTCGAGCGTCCCTCAGAGCCAGCAACATTGAGATCCCAGCATCAATTCAGAATTTTGCACGCAAGCAAAGTCGGGTGAGCGTTTGCAAGGACCTGAGTGAGGACAGTGATTCAGCAGAACGTTACTCCACTGGTAGGAAATCTAGCTTCATGTCAAGAGGGCTTTCTGAGAGCAGACTGGCCATTCCACTGGAGAGCCCAATGTCCAAAAGTGGCTCAGAGTCAGGGACCCAGCAGCTGACTCGGAGTGAAAGCCCTACCACGATCCCACCACCTGCCAGTGGACGCCGCATGTCAATGGTAAGAACCTACTTTTTGAGATGGATTTTATGATGAATAGAAGGTACATCTTATACTTCAGTGAGTTAAGTAAGGAATAAAACAGAACACTGTTATTGGAAAATAATCAACATTTTCATTTGATACTGAGTTACTGTTACCACCTGGAGCTGATTATTGTCCTATAACCGTACATACAGACTGACTTATTCATCCTACACCTCAGCAATTTTTCAGCTATTACATTTTTTTTTATTTAGCAAAGAACGTATGTACACTTCTCACAACCACAACTACTATCATTGTTGTTGTTACCCGATGACCGATCAATTGCTGCAGCCAAAGAACCCTTGTTAATCTAACACAACTTTTATTAGTTCTTAAAGTGTAATTCTAAGTTAAATTACTATAGCCCTTTACTGTCATCGAATTGTAACTGACAGGGTACCTGTTCAAGTTCAAGAGGTGGCTTGTGGTTAAGGTGTTGGACTGCTGACAAGGAGGTCCCTGGTTTGAGCCCCGATGCTGCCAGGTTGCCGCTGCTGAACCCTTAAGTAAGGTCCTGAGCTAGCAACCCAAACCTGTAAATAACTGACACAGAAACGTCAGACATATAGCCCTCGTCTGATGTGCTGAGCGGCATGTAGACAGAACCACGAATTTGGAGGCAACACCTTGACCTGTTTGTCAAGTTCCTCAAACATTGAAAGACCACTGCTATTAGGGAATGGTGTTTCCAGCATTGCTGTGTTTAGGCAGGTGTCATAGTAACATCCACACAAATCGGAAGGTTTTTCAGCAGAAAATGATCCAAAGCATCGAACAGCCTTGGCTGGCTTGGCTGTGTCCTATAGTGAATACTGGTGCCATCTCTTCCCAAGTAAATGGTGCACACGCACCCAGCCATCCATGTAAAAAAAAAAAAAAAGAAAAACATGGGACAAGGCTACCTTCTTCTAATTCTCTACCTTCTTCACCATTCTTGATGCCTTTGGCAGTGGACACGGGTCAACATCTGCACTCTGACCGATCTGCATGCCACGCAGCTCCATGTTTTATTTACATTTTATTTAATGGCTAATCTGTGTATTATACTAACAATAATAATAATAATATATTTTCACATTTTTCCCTTTCAGGGCATGATCCTGGAGTTGTCTTCGATCATGAAAAAGTGAAGTCAGCTTTTCAGAAAACTGAAAAACTTTGAGTCATCACTTTGGCTTTGCTGCTCGCATGTTTCACCACTACTGAAATATTATATACAGTATATCGGTTTATGTTCTGTGTAAACAGTTTGTCAAACTGTTGGATTAATTAAATAATCAATAATTCTATGTACATCTTGGTGGTCGACAGTGTTAATCTGAGTTCATTTAAATGGTCTGTGTACGTTCTTAGAAAAAGAACAAAGCCTTTTAAAACCATTATTGTTATGATATAGAGCAACTTTACTATCTAATCTTTGTTCACTTGGCCTTACAATCTTTGCATTTTACACTTGTAAATAATTTTAAATGTCTGCAGTGACCCCTCTCTCTCTCTCTCTCTCTCTCTCTCTCTCTCTCTCTGATCACAACACACTGGTCATGTTTTAAACTGCCCAATACTAACTCCCAATCTAAAATGCCATTTAACACCAATGTGTGCACTTGGCATTGCATAAAACATCAGACTGCAAGTTGTTGACCTGTTGTAAGGTTTTTGGGACACCCATGTAACATCCTGAATTAGCTCCAGTCATCAATAACTGTCGTCTGAACAACAGTGTTGATTGATATCTGGGAAACACGAGCCTCGTGAACATATGAGAGGCGTTCAAGTCGAACTAGGAGTTTGGCTCCCACTCAATAACAGAAAACATTTATAAAATAAAAAACTACCTTTATTTCACTATATAACCCCCTGCGTTTCACTAGTGCTTGGATACCATCCAGGTAGATATGTAAGTTTTCTCAGTATATTGTACTTCTCAGCACACACACATAAAACTCTGGCCCCCCAGGAACTCCCAAACATGTGGAAATGGCTTGGAGCGAGGTCAGGACTGTATGGTGGATGTAGCAATAACTCCCAGCTCCTGAGTCACTGTAATGTGTAAGTGGTGTTGGTGAACGATTGTGTGTACAGTTCCCACAGACAGATGTGTCTCTTCTGCAAGTTGGCGACACAGTATTATCTGTTGATTTTTAAGGATCAGGTGTTTGACTAGATAAACGTTCATGAAAATGGGCTCTCGGCAGGGATCATCATCCATAGACGTTCTTTAAACTGTTAGCACCATTGAAATGTTCTACTGTGAGTCTCATCACTGTACTGTGCTCGAAGTCTTCTGTACATGTGAATTGGTTTTACTCTTTCATTCATGAGAAATTTCATCACGTAATTTGTGCGACATGATACCATGCGGTAACAGGAGACACGTGTTACTTACCAGCAGGACCAACAGGATGCACTCGGATTTGATCTTCCTAAAGTCCCGGTTTGACTTGAACACCCATTGCACATCGGTATATATGTTCAAACGCGTGCCTATTATTGCAGTCTGCTGAAGATGCTGCAAATTCAGTTTTGTCTGTTTTTTTTGCACATAACGATGATCTAATGCGGTGCAGTTGCAACACTCGTATCTTATATCTCCTCCTGATGATGATTCTTATGTCATAAAGGCGACTTTATTCACCTGTAATAGCTATGTTTAGTACTCAAACTTTCAAAATATACCATTAACATTAACCTGATTAACCACAATGAAGTTTCCTGTCTTTTTAGGCAGATCCTACATTATTTCAATAGTTTTAATGATGTCACTGTCTGTATATATTTAATACCACATTACAAAATATATTTTTTTAGTAGTATTTTACTGCTTGAGATTAACTGATCAGCCATAACGTTATGACCATCGCCAGATAGAATGAATACCATAGATTACCAATTATACACCATCAAACTGGTGTCAGGATCATGGGCACCCATGGGGACCGAAAGCCTGTTCAGTCCGATCCCACAGAAGATCCAATGCAACACAAATTGGAGAAAAAGGTTAATGCGTGGCCAGCTTTGGTGCACTGGGAGTTTAACTGCTGCCTTTCCATTATGACCAACGCACCACAGCTGGCCACACACGGGTCAGCAGCCTTGGGCTCTTCAAATTCCAATTACCAATGGGATACGCCAGGCAGATGAGTCCCAACCCACAGCTCTTAAGGATCTGCTGCCAACGTCATGGTGCAAAACACCAGGGAACACCTCAAAAACCCCTGCAGAGCCACACCCCATGGGAACCAGGGGAACCCAAATGGTTTTAATGTCATGGCTGATCGGTGTACAAATACATACTGCGACATCACTGTATAAATAAAGTGTATTTTGCTGTCAATATTTTATATGGATATGAAAAGGGAAAGACAGAAACATGATAAGTTTCTTTATTTCATAAACAGAAATGGTGTCTTGACAAAAAATCTGTCATTTTATATAACACTAGCAATTGAAATGCATGAAAATGAGTTCTGCACAATACCGTATTTACAATGGTTACGTCATTAAAATTCATTAGGTTCATGTAGCATTTAGAAATGGAAAAAAAAGGTAAAAACTCTATAACAGCTATTCCCAAATTCGACAATATTAACACAAAACAGTCAACTAGAAAAAACGGGAGATAGAGAGCAAGCAAGGGATAGGGGGAAAAAAACAAAGAAGAAAAGAAGAACAAACAAAACTACAAGCCGAAGAGCTATTACGTTAGGAAAAAGAAAAAAAAAGATGCACCGAAATCTACTAATACAATAATCTGTGTAAAAAGCATGTAGAAAAACACCTGATGTGGTTTGCTGATACAGTCGTTGACCAGTTATGAGAGGTATGAAGGATTTCACAGGTAGATAAGAGTGAGAGAGAGAGAGTCCGCTCTGCTAGTCGAGAGATGGGGGGGGCCCGGAGACCCCTGCATACACACGTTTTCACGTCGAAGGTGAACTATGGCCTCTGCAAGTTCTAAGGCAAAAAAGTCGGAGGTGCACTTCTATTCGTCTTACTTTGAAACATCCCAGACGGGTAAAAAAAAAAAAAAAAAAAAAAAAAAAATCTCGAAGAAGTACGCATAGTTATATCAAAGGACATTTGTTTTTCTTTTGGTTAAAAACATACAAAAATGTTTTAAAAAAAACGGAAAAACAAATACTAAAACCTAGCTATCCAATCGAAACAACTCACAATTACTATATACATGGCAAGTTTGATTTGACTCGTAAAAAAACGTGTCACCTTGTCTTTGTAAACATTTTTGCTGTTTCTACTTTTCCTCGAATGAGCTCATCCTCGTTTCACGTATAAACGAACACGTATAAAGTCGAGCGGATTGCGGATAAAAAGGCAAACGTTCTCTTTTTTTTTTTTTCCTTCCTTCTTCGTTTTCGCTGATGAGGAAAGCTTTGGAGAGCCAGTGTCAATGTTTCAAAGAAGCAGCACAGAACAAACCAAAAAATGAAAACCCTAGCAACATTAAAACAAAAGCTTAGCTTGTACTTCCTTTATAGCTTTTACATACTAATGCAAAAACAAACAAACATTGCATTGCCATAGTTTATTAACTGCAGATTAAAAGCTTAGTAGACAATTTTTAAAGTTCAACAATGGAACTTTTTTTGAGAATCCGCAGCCCTCAATTTTTTTATTCAAAATTTTGTGCAAATCAATTTTTGATTTGTCAATTATTAGCTTAAAAAGAAGAGAAAAAAATCCCAACAACAAGAACAACAACAACAACAAGAGATTTACGACCCATTAGCTTTTTCATCAGAACACAATTCTTTTCCAAGCATGAAATTACCTTTTATTGGAAAAAAGCGAGTGTAGAAATAAAAAAAACAAAAAGTCATTGGCACGCACCCTGAGACAAGATACAAGAGCAAAATGTGTCACTGTTTTGCCGATCCAGCCTTGACGAGACAAAGCAAAGCTGATCGGCGTGCATGTGAAGGACAATAGAGATGAAACCCGATGAGCTTATTGGATTTGTGAGGTTTTGATGTAAAAAAAAAAAAAAAAACAGGCTTGTGAAGACACCATGCTGCCAGACATGTATGAAAAGCAGAGACAAATCCGTTAAGCCTGTAAAGACGTAATTATGGTTGAGGTGTGGAAGCTCCGGTGGATTGTGTCAGAATGCCGATCCCTCAGACCGGAGTGACCCTCGACTCTTAAGGCAAAGCGAAGATTCGTTTAAACACAATCCAGAATTATGCTAAGCATTCAAGTGCTGACCTACGAGATACACAGTTCCTGCGTTGCAACACTGTTTTTAAACACGCCGCCGCGCCTGGGAATCCGCGACGCATCAGCATGAGGGTCAGCTAGCATACTGACTTTCTACCTACTGTAGCATCCTAACTATAGTACAAGTTAATAAGGAAAAAAAAGCAGAGATTTCAAATACTAGTCCTGGACATTTGAAAGTTGGAACAGCACACCTGAGTTAACTCTTCAGCTAATCTCGTGCGTGTGTCAGAGGTCATGAAACCCTGCAATCCCAATTTAAGTTTGTCGGTAAAGAATTCTGAATTTCACTCGTTCAGGTTAGAATTGTAGGATATTCTTCAAATTTTCGATTTCAAAGATTAATGAATAAACGCTGTAAACATGTCACACACAAGTGTCAAACACTGCGAACATGAAAATCCTAGCAACCTTAACCGATCAATTTTAAAACAAAACAAGACACCTCTGTGAACTGACTGTTTTTTATTTCCCAGGCTAATTCTGATTCATGTTAAACTCTAAGCTGTTTATCTGTAAGCATATCTGATATACTGCAGAAAAGAAACCTGGATAAATTAGTTTTTTCTCGCCGCACAAAGTGGACCTCTACCAAGACGACCTGGACGTGTTAAAAACAGCATTGTGATGCAGGCAATGCAATAACTCTTGGTCAACATTTTCCTTATTTTTTCTTATTTGTGTTATTTCACAAACTATTTTTTCACTTCAAACTTTGTTTCTGTGACCTGCGCAATGAGATTTTTAAATTACCTTTTTTTTTTTTTTTAAACATTCCTGAATTTTCATGAATTTTCTGTAGACCCAGGAGCTCGATGTTCAGCGCTTAATAGTGATTAAAGTCTTCAGTTTAGTGAACAAATGTAGTGAAGCAGAAAGTACAGAGATTTGCTGTAGGACATCGGGGAGTCAAAGTTAAACATATCCTCTAATTAAACTACTCGAGTAAATTGCATATACAAACATAAGTACAGTAGCGAAGTGACAAAGTGAATGTACTTAGTTACCTTCCACATCCGTGTACATGGTAGAATGCATCTGGAGATCTTGATGCTTACAGCTTCAAGATGGGTTTAACTTTTCCTCCACTACATCCTATAGTAAATATCTGTACTTTCCGCTTCACTACATTAATGCGTTACATAACAACATCAGTCTGTAGCATTCGAAGTGGGACTATTGCCACCTGCTCATGTTGTACACCAAGCTCAGGATTTTTTAAAAATCCTTTTGTACTTTTTTTCACCACACATGTAAATGGATGACTTCGACTTTTACTCAAATACACTTTGCCCACCACTGTATGTATGTGGCCAATTTATCAAGACAAGAGCAAAAGCAAAAAAGATTTAAAAAATATTTTGGCATAGTGGACTTTGAACGCCACTAGCACCAATTGCGCGCAATTCCGCTGCCAGTCACAACAAAAACAAAGAAATAAAAGTGAAGATGGAAGACGAGGTGCGGGAGAAA
>JAQMYL010000012.1:33459307-33472256 GCA_030014365.1 Clarias pachynema
GAATATGAAAGAGGACACATACTAACACACACACACACACACACACACACACACACACACACACACACACACACAGGATTGACAGAAAAAGTGAGTGACAGACTGACAGAAGGCTGGAAATAAAAGAAATAAAAGCTGAGAAAGAATGAGGAAAGAGTGAGAGAAAGTGCAGATAAATGCGAGTATAAGGAGCGTATATAAGAGAAGAGACAGATGAAGAAAGACAGATGGAAAAAAGGAATGATTGAGAAAAAAAAGATAGTGAAAGAAGACTAGAGGTAGGAAAAGAGCAAATGAAAGAGAAAGAGAGAGAGAGAGAGAGAGAGAGAGAGAGAGAGAGAGAGAGACAGAAGGTGAGACAAAATGGGAAGGAGTGAGAATGACCTGAGATGGGATAAATCCATGGAGAAAGAGGTGATATTAAAAATAACGAGTGAGTGAGAGAAAAAGATGAAAACTATTTAAGAGAGAAAGATAAAGTGAAATGGGAAATGAAAGAGAGTGAAAGAGGAGAGATGCAAGAAGAAAACTGAGAAACAAGACATGTTAAAAATAATAAACAGAGAGCTAGAAAAAGAATGTGAGAGACTAAAGAGGAGTGAAAGAAGACAAAACATCAAAGAAAGAGTAAAGAAAGAAAATGAAAAGGAGACAGAGAGAACAGAGGAAAAGACTGAGAGAAAAGGAGAGAACATTAAAAGGAGAAATGCACTCTCATATTTATTATTTTATATTTTTTTAGGAGAAAAAAGAAAAAGAGAGTTATTCTGGAAAATGGAGAAGAAAACAGTGAAAGAAGACAAGAAAGAAAGATCATTAAGAAAGAATGAGAAAAATAAAAAAAGAGATGGGATGAAGAGGTGTTAGAGGAACTAGCGAGAGAAATCAGAAGAATGATGGAGAGAGAAAGAATAAGGGAAAGGTGAGAAGAAGGTGGACAAACACAAGCCATGTCAACAGACAAAAAGGACAAGAATAAACGAAGAGAGATAAAAAAAAAAAAACAACAACAACAAGCCATTAGAAAGAAAAAGAAAATTGAATGAGATTGAGGAGAGAAAAAGAAGAGAAACAGTGAAGAGAATAGAAACAGAAGAGGCATCAAGAAGAATAGAGGATGAAAAAGAGACAGATAAACGAAAGGAGAGAAGAAAGAATGGGAGAAAAAATGAAAAAGTGAGAGAGAGGGAGAAGGCGAGGGAAAACTGTGAGAGAGAGATGAAATGTGAGAGAAAAATTAGTAAAAGTGAGAAAGAAGTCATAAAAGACAAGTGAAAGAGAGGAAAAGAATTAGACTGTGGATAGAGAAATAAGGGATATAAGACAAAGAAGAGAAATAGAAGAAAAGAAGAACGAGTGAGAGAGAACAAGAATGGAACGGAAAGAAGAGATGAAGGGAAGAGCGGTGACATAAGATAAAGTTAGAGAAAGGGAGACGAAGTGAGAAACCAACCAAAAATTAGCGAGCCAAGAATGATGTCAAATGAGCAAGAGAGAGATGAAAGAGATATAAAGCCATAAAAGAAAGACATGAGAAAGAACAAAAAAGGAGAGAAATCACGAAGAGAAGAGAAATAAGAGAGACATCGAGAATGATAAAGACTCAGAGAAATAGAGAGAGAGAGAGAAGGAATAATAACGAGAAAGGAGTAAGGGGAGAGCGGTGTCACGATATAAAAAACAAGAATTGGAGAAAGAATGAAAAAGTCCATACGCGCCAGAGAGAGAAGGTGAGAAAAACGTGAGAAACTACATAGTGTACATAAAGAGTGGGGATGTGCAAAAGGGACGACAGAAATATAAGAGAGATTTAGAGTGATAATGAGTGAGAGAGCGAAAAGGAGAGCAATACGAGACGTCATCGAGCAGGTATGAGAGAAGAAGGACAGGGTGATGAGAAAAAGAAAGAGAAAAGGAGAAAACGACAACAAACATCACATGAAGTCGAGTTTGGTTCTTGGGGTGGCGTGGGCGTGGCTTATCAGTTAAGCCCCACCCACAAGCACATGACGTCCCAGAAGATTAAATAAGAGTCATTTAGTACATTCGGCTGTAGGTGTCCCGCCTACAGGAGCTGGCAGGTGGGTCGCAGGGTCACTGGTGCCCCATCCGCCCCATCCACCCCATACACCGCATCACGCCAACCACGCTGGGGCGGAAACTCGCACCCGGGCCATGCGTTAACGGAAACTCCAGCACTGCAGACATGGAACCAGAGGCCCACGAGCCAGTCTCTCCTCTCTCACCGAGTCTACCCCATAAACCACAGGGCTGAGAGCTCTCAAGCTGCACCGTGTGTGTGTGTGAGAGTGCGTGCGCGTGTGTGTGTGTGTGTGTGTGTGCGTGTGTGTGTGAGCTGGAGTAATGTGGTTTCTTGATGTAGGACAAACACAAGCAGAAAGCTTGTGGTGGCTGCGCTTGTAGCTGACTGCGTTACTAGACAAACACGCAGAGAAGCTAAGAGATAAGAGCTGTTTGCACGTTTCTGCTGACTAATATACCGAGGAAAAACGCGTCTCAGCGAGCGTAGAGCTGCTGCTCCAGTCAGAGCTGGGTTTCCGGTGTGGCGAATCGCATTATATGATCCTAAGAAATGATCCACCATGCTGTATAAAGGGCAGATAGTGGGTGTGTGCAGGGCAATGTAGTTTTTGTACAGCTAATCAATAAATATTCGCTTTGTAATTTTAAAATAAAATAAAAAAAATTAACATTTCCTTATGAAATAATCACATTCACAATTTCAACTTTTATATGAATAAACGTCAGTGTAAAGTGTGTTTTGAAATGCTACATTGTCACCCATAGAATTCATGACTTCATAATACATTATTGTTTCTATGGCAACACCTTACACATGTACAGTATGTAATGTACTGTATATATAAGATGGATGCGCTACAAGGGGCGTTCAAGTCAAACTGGGATTTCTGACTGTGCCGAAAAACAGAACACATGTTTGGAGCCATGATCTGACGTTTAAAATGCTGGCCTCCCAGGAACTCATCTAACACTTTAATGGAGACAAAACATTCCCTGTACAGCCATTTCCACATGTTTGGGCCATTAATGTGTTCTGAGGCCAGTGTTTTAGACATCAACCATGGCTTGTTTCGTTAGTGTTTGGATACCATCAAGGTAGAAAGCTTTCTCAGTACACACATGATCGGACTGTCTGCTTCAATCTCTCAGCTCAGGAACTTATTCAATGCCCCTTTTACTTTACCAAAGATGTGTTTTTTCAGGACAATGCATGACAATGACAATGACACAATCCCCCCCAAGCCATATCCACATGTTTGGGTCACTGCAGGAGTTCCTGGAAGGCCAGTGTTTCAGACATGAAGCATGCAGTCCATTCACGGCTCCGGCGTACCGAGAAAACGTTCTACCTGGATGGTATCCAAGCACCAGTGAAACGCTGTTATAAGTGCATTAGTGTAACAGTGGATTATACAGAGAAAACAAAGGGAGTTTTTATTCTGTGTTCATAACTGCGTTCAATTATTTCGTACAATCAATGTCCCGCTTTGACTTGAGCACCCCTTGTAGATTTACGGAACTAGTTACTGCCTTCAGCACAGATCTGATTCCAGCTATTGTTATGAATTCCTCCTCCACATAAAGGAGTTGTTGTTGTGGCCACTTGCTCGTCTAATTTCTCCAATTATTGTTTTTTCCTGTTGTCTTCCTTTCCCCTCGTGCTTTCCTCGCTCTGTTGTTTAAAACACATAATGACCTGCCTTCCAAGAATAATGTTTCCAGATGTGGTTGCAAGCTTCGTCTGAGCCCAAACACAGTGTTTCGGCTCCGGAATGCACTTTCCGTGCCGGAGCATTTCCAGAGGAACGCGAGGACAACGCGTTCACACACACGCTCTCGCCACAAATGACTGGTTTGGGGTTAGCTTTCCTGATCAGAAGTGCTGAGTGTCGCAAAGATGTTGTTCTTGCTCCCTGCTCTCTCTCTCTCTCTCTCTCTCATCCCGTTTATTCTTAGGCCGAGGGGGGCATCTTTTCCTTCCCTGCTACCCTGAGCAGCTGAGAACAGCATTACGTGTTTCTCGCTCCGGGGGGATGCAGTAATCTCATGGAGAGGAAGGTGTAACACTTAATGACGTGTGAGGCGAGCATGAGTGCTCTCTTTTGTTGAATGCTCGTTAATGGATTTGGCTTTTAGAAAAAAAAAAAGCCAATTGATGCACATTGATGCACATGGCCTTCAGTAGCGCTCTTGTTCTTTAATGGTTTCCACAGAGACCAGTAAATAATCTCGAAAGTTTTAAATGGCATTTTTAATGTTCTCTTGTTAGTTACAACCCATTAAAGAAATGATTAGTATTAGAGGATCTGATCATTATTAATACATGTTAACGATCATACTGTAGTTCAATGAATGCTAACAGGATTTCAATATTTGATAAAGCTTTTTCATTTTAAATAAATAAATATATATATAAATAAACAAACAATATACACTTGATATTTTGTATACCACTGTACGTACATTATATACTCATATAAAATTGTATATAATATAATTACACTATATTATATGCAAATTTTTCGAACAGATTTTTCAAATAGATTATGCTGTATGTGTGTGTGTGTGTGTGTAAAGTGTTTTGAGGGTGTGTTTGAAGGCTGAAGGTGCTGCGAATGCAAACTGAAACTCCCTCTGCTCTATTTGGGGCTTAAATCTCTTCTGATGAGCAGAACTGGCACCCGTAAAGAGCGAGGCGTCTCCTGAGGAGCGAGAGTGTGTGTGACAGAATGTTGATGCGCCTGGAGATACCATTCCTCCCTCCCCAACCCCGACGGGCCGCGAGTGTGACTGAGCAGAGCGATGCTGACAGAACAAAGCAGCCGATGCTCACGCGCGGCCCACGTGACCGACATCAAACGCATGTGCCATCACTTTCTTACTCGATTCCCAACCCCCATCAGGGGTGCCATGACAACAGCCTCCTTGGATAAGTCTCTCTGAGTATTTGAGTGCAGCCCTCCTGCGGTGTGTAGTGATGCGATCCAGAGACGCACACAGCACCGGGCGTCCTGCGGCTCAGCTCTCTCTGGTCTCTGAAGTCTCTTTAATGGCTCGTCATATCGTGCTTCACACAGATACACACGGGCTAAAATGCTCACTCACTAATGTCGGTGCTGCTGCTTCTGCATGATTATTATGAACGCCAACGTGCCTCTATGCACATGGCTATTAGTTTGCACACAAATGTCCTGGAAAGTGAATGGGCCTGAAAGCTTTCTAATCACAGTATCTCATACACAATCAGTTTTTATCGCTTTAGAGCGCAGAGTATATAAAACAGTAGGTCTATAATATTGGGTAAATGTTATTTAGAGCGCTCCAGTGTTTACAGTCTAGACACAGTGTTTGTCTTGGACGTCTTCCTCACCTCGCTTCCCATTTCTAAACCGGTTCATTCTTCTAAACCAACCCGGTAACCTCATCCGCCGCTTTAAATCATATGACTTTGCTTATTTATGACTCTATGAATTTTTTCTATGAGTGTGTTTGTGTGTGCATGCCAAAGAAATGATGTCTTACTTTTTTTCCTTTCGACTGCTTTTGCAAATATATGATTTATACTGTATGTGATGTATTCTCGCTATAGTAATATTTTTTGCTGTTTTTTTGTTTTTTTTTGTTTCCATCCTATAATTTAGGTCTAATTTACAGAAAAGAGTTAAAGAAATTAAAGGGAGGGAGGGATGCAGAGATTCTGATTTTTCATAGTTATGTATCAGCAAAGGATTTACTTCATTTTATTGGCGTAATAAGAGGTCTTATGATGGTGGAGTCTAGTTTGTTCACCAAAATGTGGACGCGTCTTAAATCGACCGCTGGACAGAAGTCAATGGAACTTTTGCAGTAGTAGGATATCTGCCTGAATGTTGAGTAAAAGTTATGAACAGTTATGCCGGATTGCCGGGAAAAAAAAATTAATTATGCAGAAAAGTTCTGCCGTACACAAAGACAAACAGGGCTTCAAACCTGAAATAATAATATCACTGACTACATTAAAGCTCAGCTTATTTGTAGCTTTAACCTTTGAACTATTTCTACAAACCCTTTTTCCAGTCAGCAACATGTACTTATGTTAGCATCTGAATAAAACAATATTCCTCACTGGAATCCTATTAGGTTAGCTTAGCTTGCGGAGGGAAAAAAATCTTGTATTATTTAGCTAGCTGAACTAGCTGACTAGCTGTTTACATTATAGCTTTGAGAGCTATTAGCAGGAAACATTTATCGATATGACAAAATTCCTAGCAGGCTAGCAAGAAATAAAGTAAAAATTATAAATATGACAGAAATCTGCTCAGGTGAACTAAGATTAGCTAGCAGGTATTAGCAGGGAAAATGGCAAAAATGATTCACTAAATTCACTGCAAATTCCAGTCAGGCAGGCTGAGGCTAACTAGCATTATTTGTTTGTTTGTTTGTTAGAAAGATCATAGATAATTATAAATATGACTAAGATTATTAGCATTTATAAATAATAATAATAATAATAATAATAATAATCCTCTGAGAAATCCACTCAGGTTTGCTCAGAGACAGCTGGCTAATGCTAGCACTGGATAGCATAAATAATATTCCTGTCACGTTAGCTCATGTTAGCTACAGTAGCTAACTCAAACTTTTATGGATATCCTAAAAAAAACACACAAAATGTTCAGAATTTGTGTTTCACTAGCTCAGGTTAGTTAGATAACTAGTTTAACTAGTAGTATATTTACAAATTCTGCACAGAAATATTTAATATTCCTCTCAGAAATCGTGTTGTACATCAAGATTAGACACAGAAATTAAGACAACATCTCGACTTTTTTTTACAGCTCGATAACTCAATTATTGATCTGTAATTAATGTCTTACTAGAAAATGATAGAGAATATTTAACAGACTAATGTAGAGTTAAATCTTAATATAATACTCCTAATTACTTCTGAGGTCTCGCTGCTAGTTTTTTTTCCCTATCTCGTTTGTTCATAATGCGGCGTAACACAGTCAAGTAGACTGTGATAAAATCCCAAGTAGATATTAAATGTTTGATGAAGACGTGAATGTTTTTTTTTTTTTTTTAAGTCTCATAATTATGGTAAGTCTGACAAGATGTGGACGCACAAGTTTTCACGCAGGAACATTGCAAAGTTGGAATTCAATTTAAAATGCACCAGCCATGAAAAGGCAATTAATACCACTGGAAGTTTGCGAGCAACAAACCCGTTGTTGAGCATGGAGTTGTTTTGCGTAAAAACCCTCTGCCAGATGAATAAATGATAAATAAATGCTGAATTTATAAATAGATGACAAATCAACCTAATGGGTTCAAAAGGTAATGAATCAAGCCTCATTAAATGCAGTGCTGAAACTCACGGCACGTACACACATATATTAAAGATTTCTCTTTTTTTTTTTTTCAGGAAGGTGCATTCACCTTCAAGCGTCACAATTTGCATGTTGTCGGGTTTGTGTGGAAAATCGTGGACAAATTATGAGCATGAGATTCTCAGCAGGCTTTCATGTTAGTGCTTTTATTAGTGTCATCCTTTAAGCAAATAATACCCCAAGAAGAAATTACGACCACATATATTTTGAGCTTTCTGTCAGATATCTTTAATTATGCACTAAATGAGTAATGAATTTTTTTCCCCATCTCATTACTTACTAAGATGACACTAGTTCCATTTATTGCTGCTTGAATTAAACTAATAATTGTGACAGCAGAAACAAGCAGAGTTTTGTTGCAGGCCTGGACAATATGACGATACTGTGACTTTTTTCAGTGCAAAATACAAAGGGCGTTCAAGTCAAACCGGGACTATTGATTGTACAAAATAACGGAACAACACAGTTATGATAGTAAAAACCAAACTAATTTCTCTGTATAATCCCCTGCTACACTAATACACTTATTCCAGTGTTCATCAAAGTAGAAAGATCAGACCGCCTGCTTCAAGCTGGCCTTCCTGGAACTCATTTAATGGTCATTTCACTTTAATGAAAAAAAATAAAAATAAATAATAATAATAACAGCCTGGTTTAATCACCAAAGACATTATGTTTTTGCAGGACGATGACAATGTCATGTCCCCCGTATAGTCCTGACCACACTCCAGGCCATTTCCACATATATATGGGATATTAAAGAAGTTCCTGGGAGGCCAGGATGGCTGAAATGCTGAGATAAGTGCATTAGTGCAGCCTGGGATCATATAGAGAAATAAAGGGTGCGTTTACTCTCATAACTGTGTTCTGTTTGCTCTGCACAATCAAAAGTCCTGCTTTGACTTGAACACCCCTCATATATATATTTTTTACAGCAACACTACTGTTGTGCTAGCTACTTATATAGCTGATTTCGCAACAGCTTAACATGCACTACTGTAAATAAAATACCAGAGTCCTATGATAGTGTGATAGTTATACTCAGTGTATACCTAATGAACTCACATGATTCTTAAAGGCAATAATCCTGAGGTTAAAAAGACTCACTGGACATTTTCCTGTTTTCTGGGTAACTGTTCTACAGCTAAGCAACCCTTTGCCTGGGGAAATCATGAGACATGTTTCAGGGCGTAATGAATCTAAGGAAACAATGTTTAACACTAATTACAGCTTAGAAAATCCACTTTAGTGAGGAGGGAACTCATCATGGCTGTTTTAATTTTTCCATTGTTTTGCTTTCTTTTGCAGCTTTGCCTCCCACACTTCAAAACCAGCGCTCTCGTTTTCATAAAGGTCAGGAGAGATTACAAGGTCAGGGACAAGAAAATGGAAAAAAAAAAAGAAAAAAAAAAAAGCATTGACATTTATTGCCTTCAGACATTTTTTTCCTCTAACAACTTATTCTGACATGAATGCCAGGGTGTCGATCTAGTCTGCCTCAATAAATCCACTCAAAGACTAATCAAAGCTGACCAGGCACTATGACAGTACATTCACAAACCATCATTAATGCCACGCTGAAGCGGCGTCTTGGCACGCACGCGAGCACCGCTGCTGACTCAAATGAGGGACGGAGATTATTATTCACCTTAATGGCTACATGATTTTTTTGCAGTGCTATTGTCGACAAGACAGCTGCTGGTGTTTCAGAATCAGTCAGTGTGCCAAGTGCAGTGATTTCTGCTTATGAGGTTCAGACCTGGATTAGATAGATGACAGAAAAGCCAGCAGTGACTACAGTAAAGCATGTGTGAAGTCAAGCGCTGTGTTTGCGGGAAGTGATAAACAGCTGTGGTTCAGAAGCTGAAGCAGTGCGACATTGTGGGTCAAAGAAAATCCACCACAGCAAATAAGCACTCGAAAACAAAAGAACAAAACCAAACGGATTCTTCTTTTTTCTTTCCTTCTTTCTTTTCACAAATCAGACAAACAGATAACTAGACAGATGGACAGATCAGTCACAGAGACAAACAAGACAGACAGATATAGAATAGACAGATGGATAGGCAGACAAAAATGTAATGCAAATATACCATTTTTCATTTGCTGTACGTAACTCTAGGGATGTTTTTATGACATCATCTAGACTGCTATCTAACAGTTATGCATTAATCATCATAACATCATACGCTACACTATTATGTAATGAATATTTTTTTTTATTTCTGCAGAAAGACTAAAAGGAAGAGAGAATAAGAACACAGAGTAGCAATAAGAAGAAAAAAAAGAAAAAGCACACTTCATTTGATTGAATTTGCTACTGTATTTCACATTTCACTGGGACTTTCCATGTTGGCCATAGAAACAACAGATGATGTCAGTGTTTAGGTTATCTACACGGAGCTACGCAGAGTCACCACTCTGATTTAGCGCTTTTTGTGATTTTGTGCTTATAAGCAGACTTTTCTCGTGCGTACGTGGGCGTTCCTCGGCTCGCGTCATATTGCTGATCAGCAGGTGATGTATATCAATGTCGTGCTCTTTTCCTGTGTGCTGAACGCACAACCAGCTGAGTGCGCGCCAATTGAAAAGTGCTTATCAGCTCAAACCCCAGGCGATATTTCACGATAGTCAACCACAAGTACGTAAGTGGGATTTCTGATCAAAGAAGCTACTGTTTGACCTTATTGTGAGATGAGTGGGTAATGTCAAGATCTTCCTGTCAAAATTAGTGCATACTGCGATAAAGTAAGAAGGCTGTGCTCCAGATATGTTTAAACTATCCATCAGATGCATACAGTAGATACAGAACAGTCATCACGTTAAAGCCACTGGCAGGGGAATACAATTGATGTCTTTTCGTTCATTTGTTAAGTAGTGGAATATGTTAAGCAGCAAGTGAACCCTAGGTTATCGAATTTGGGCAAGCATAAGCGACCAAATTATGATGACGAGACCGCAGACTAGGGTTTTCTCCAAAAACCAGCATGCGGTGTTCTCGGTCAACAACATACGAACATTGTCCAGCTACTAGGATACTAACACAATTGGCTACACACAGTATAAAATGAACATGTTACATGATCTCGTCCTTGTTCTTATCGTGCCGGTGGTTCAGCGATTCAGGTTAAAAGAACGAGCAATGTCTGCCATCTTTTCACCTCGTTCTATTCTCTCAATTATTTTCACTTTTGTCTCCATCGTTATCGCTTGCCGCTTCTTAGCAGTTCCAGCTTCATCGCCGCTGCATCCTGGGATGCACGCTTGCGCGCACATCACAATATACACCGGATATGTGATCTAACTTTGCGCGAACACATGTTCGTATCTTCAAAAGTTTGTTCGTATGTAGGGGACTTTAGGATCTACCAAAAACGAGCCAAGTATGGACTACTGGTGAGGCAGTGATAAGGTCATGCGCGGCCAAGGTTAAAAAAATTGAATGCCTGATCTGATAGAAAGGGGTAAGAACACACAGTTCATGGTCACTTGCAGTGTATGGTGTTGTGTAGCTGCAGACCGATCAGAGCTCCATGCTGACCCAGGTCCACCACAGGAAACTCCAACAAGGGCTCATGTTCAAGCATCAGAGCTGGACCATAGGGCTGTGGAAGAAGGTGGCCTGATCTGATGAATTTCATTTTCTTTTACATCATATGGACTGCTGCGTGTGTGTATGTGCTCTTAACACACTGGGATGCTCTACTCTATGGAAAGATGGCAAGCTGGTGGAGGCAGTGTGATGCCCTGAGCATTGTCCTGCTGTGAAACCCTTCCTGTGGATGTTCCATACACCCCTGCACTGCCTCAGTGTTTTCTAACGACAGTGGCCTCTTTCAGCAGGATGATAAACTTGTTCCGTATCACTTTGAGGAACATGATGAAGTTCAAGGTTTCGACTTGTCCTTCAAATTCCTCAGATCTCAATCCAATCAGGCATCTGTGCTATGTGCTGGTTAAATAAGTCAGATCTTTAGAGACCCTAAGTAACAACTTACAGGATCTGCTGCCAAGCATGTGTTTTGATGTCAGACAACATAGTACACCTTCAGAGATCTTGTAGAATCCAAGCCTCTTTGGATTCCTCTTTAAGTGGAACTTGCACAATATTAAATAAGCATGTGTAATGTTATGGGTGAACTGTGTATGCTAGCTCATTTCAGGCCTCCTGTTAGAGAGAGTAAATATGCAGCAGCTGGCTATTTTTAGTGGCGGAGATGACGGCAAGTTCCTGAGCTGTAGCTTCAGACACCATGGTGGTTTAGTGGTCAGTGTTCTGCATTAGTGACTGAAGGTTTGTGACATTATATTTAGGAAATACAAGAGAAGCTTATCTGTACAATAAGGTGAGATGGGAAGCAATAAAGTGTTAATTATTACAACTTGCTCTAGAGGAAAACATGACGTCAGATTAATTTTCAGTTTGCACTCGAACCTGATGTCCCTCGCAGCTACTGATATCGATAAAGTCTTTTGTTTGCTTTTGACTGAGCCTACATTTTAAGGCTGTAACACTAATCAAGAATTAGAAAAGAAGAAGCTGCTAATAAAGCACCTTTGCTCTTGAACCCAGGCTTTAGCTTGAAACAAATCCTGTGCCCCCTTTCCTAGGGTGAAAAATCAATCGGATCGTCTGGCTGCACTTCTGTGATCTGGATGAGCAGGCACCATTTCTCCTGAGACTATAAAATATTCATCGCTGAAGCTTCATTTGGCCCCGGTTGCCTGTGCAAGCCATATCAAAGCTGTGTAATTACTAGAAGGGTCTGAGTCGTCCGCCTAATCGGCTCTCCTATCTCCTTTACTGTGAAATTACAGGTCAGACAAAGAAGCTGGATTGAACAGGGAAAGAAAAATACTATAATGTATAAATCTACTCTAGACAGACAAACAGACAGAAAGATAGATAGACAGATAGACAGATAGACCGACCAGAATTCACTTTTATGCCATCACTAGGGACTTCATTTTTGGATGCTGTCATGCAAAAAAAAAAAAAATTCCCCGACCGCAAACTACGTTCTTCAAATCAGAGCCTGCGTATCATATATGCTCATTCTCTAAATGAAACACATTATCTCTAAATACATGCACGGGATTAGTCATCAGGAAAGGCCTCGGCATCTCCACTGTGTCTCAAAGACGCAGCAGTTCACAGCACGTTAAACTCTACAGCAAGTACAAAGCTGTGATTAAACAGATCAGTGCAAAATACAAGAAGCGGTGATACAATAGTTAAGGGTATTTGAAATATGAGCAGTATGGTACAGTACGGCTATAAAATGTTATCTCTGTCATTACCAGCGACTCTAGGATATCCTGACAGGGTGAAAACCCTTCGTGTGTATCTCTGCACGTTCATCATTTTTCCTTCCCGCAACCAAGCATTGCGCAAAACGTTTCTAGATTTCAATCGACATGGCATCGAGGCGACGGTGAATGCGTTTTCAGTATACACACAAAGCAAGGCAAGGCAAGGCAAGGCAAGTTTATTTGTATAGCACATTTCATACACAATGGTAATTCAAAGTGCTTTA
>JAQMYL010000012.1:33495525-33507069 GCA_030014365.1 Clarias pachynema
ATCCCAGGAAGCTTCGGGCACGAGGCAGGGTACACCCTGGACAGGGTGCCAATCCATCGCAGGGCACACACACACATTCACACACTAAACAGTGACTTATGAATCAGTCAAATATTTAAAAAATCATCTAACTTAAGTCCTGAACCTGTGAGAAACAAGTGCAGATGATGACAGATGATCAGGATGGTGATTAGTGTACTGCTGATGCTGAATGCTGGGTGGTCGGAACAGACGAGAGGGGAAATGAGGTCGCTGCTGAGGTTGTTACATAAACAGGCGATTTTTAAATTGCATCTTTAGGCACTTTGCAGCCTTTCGCAGTAAATCATTTGTTCCCATTTCTTTTATTTAATCATTTAATTACATTTAATAAGAAGGTTTTTGCTATACTATATAATCGTATACTATATAATCAAAACTATTAGAGTCTGTATTTTTAAATGTTTCCAATATTATTTTTGTTTTCACTGTGAATAAATGAAACTTTTTGTAGTAAAGTCTGCATGTTCTCCATGTACTCAAATTGTGGGCTGCTTGCTGTTTCCACATTGCTTGTTGTTTACGATTGGGGGTGTAAGTGCATGTGTATGCTTGTGCCCTGCAATAGATTTGCACCTCTTTTGCCTTGTACCCAAAATTCCCCGGAAGAGGATCCACCCTTCCTAAGTGTTCTAGATAATGTATGGATGTATGTATAGATGTATGGATGGATCTGCATCTTCAGGTACATTTTGACTTTTCTAAAGAAAATCAACCGGCTGTATTCAGGGCAGAAAGTGGGGGCGCTTAATAGGCGACGTGCCATCACTCAGAGAAAAGTTCACTCTATAAATCAATCCAGGACTGAGCTGCATCGACCAACACGGTCCAACGGGAAGCCAGACGGCTCGTACAGACGCCAAAGCAATAAATTCAAGGCTGCTAGAGCTTACCGATTTCCCGGTTCGAACACGTCCGAGTGAATTAATTAGCTAATTGGCGTGACTTCAGCCTTAAAGAGATGCACCATTCGGCATATCATGTATTAATCAGCAGCGTGGCTGAGAGCATGCTCTTCTAACCGCCTTACGCAGAAACCAGCCCTCCCGCAAACACGTCCTGACAAAACAAGCGCACACAGGAACGCTGTGTGAAAAGGCGGCGTGTTTCTCGATGCCCGCGGAAACTTTTTATTTTCTGCTCAGAAATTCCTGAGTCAACTCCCCAGTCATTTTATGAGTCTGGAACAGGTGTGTCAGTGCAAAGAAATGTGCACGTGGGAACCTCAGAGTTGTGCATGTAGCACGTTTTACCACTCAGTCATGAATGGAATTTCAAATCGTATTTTTCGGTCGACTTCATCCTTCATGTAATGCATAAATCTCTAAAATACTCTAAAAATAAAGAATTTTTACAGGTAAAAACATGTTAAATGCATCGGCACGATTAATTGAATATGTACATATTGACGAGCGACCTATGAATCGTTTATAATTCATGAATTCATTCAAAATGTATAATAATTGCTCTATGAATCATTTTTAAAATAAAGGAGTTCCTGGGAGGCCAGCGTTCCAGATGTGAAGCAGGCAGTCTGATCCAAGAGGTCCAGCGTCCTGAGAAAACTTTCTACACCTTGACGGTATCCAAGCACTAGTGAAACACTGGGATAAGTGCATAAGTGTAGCAGGAGATTATATAGGGAAATAAAGGGGGGTTTTTACTCTCATAATCAAAAGTCCCGGTTTGACTTGAACAGCCCTTGGTTCTTCACGTCACTGTCACTACAGCAGCTGTAAAGCACCTCTCCTCTGCCGGTCCGTCCTGTTACGAAGCGCAGACACCGGAGACTCCTCCGTAAATGTTACAGAAGTCGTCACCGCGCGAGTACACTCGTCCCTTCTGTTCCTGCACGGGGTGTCCGTCTGTCCCCCTCCTCTCCGTGCTCTCTCTCTCTCCTTCTTCGAGCTGACGAGTGACATCATTCCAGCCCTAGGCACAAGCCGCACGTCTATTTCCCTCCGTTTATCCATCAGTGCAAGATCACCAGCTCTTATTTCATCTCGCTGAAAGCGCACTACGAGCAAAATCACTCCTGTTTCGTCAGACGCGCCACACGATCCCGCTTTCTAAATATACACCTCGCCTGAGCCCGGGGCACGAGCGTGTGGGACGCCTAAGTAGTGAATGATTTAATCTGGCACGAACGGGAAAATAAGGTAAACACGATCCAGACGGATCGATCCCGGTGGAGCAACAGAGCCCCACGATGACATCACCAGAAACCCGAGGAGGACCGGAACCGCTGTCTCACGCGCGTAACGCCGCAGTTATTCGTCCTCGCGGGCGCAGATTACAACCTGACCGATATGGATGGATAGCGTGTGGGTTTTATAGTACGTATCGTTTATTCGACTCGACGTAGGAACTACGTTTCCGATTACAGTGTTTAGCTCGGGAACGATTCGCACCGCTCGCCTCTTCTTTATTTCAGCAAGAGTTCGGAGGAAAGTAAACGCACCCGCCCTTGTGTTGTTTTTTTTTTTCTTCCCCAAATCTAATTACTCTAACCACCGGTTTGGACTCGGATAGGACGCACCGCTCACTGGGATCGTAATTGCTGTGCTGTGAACCTAGCGCCGCACGGATACACACTTTCTCTGAATGCGACAACTTATGAGCAGGAGATTTGAAGGAATGCAGGTGTTCGGAAAATAAAAACACAGCTCTGATCAAATGATTATTATTAGTATCATTAGCCTATAAGTACAATATTACTAATGAATCATAAAGTCTTCAATAAATGAATGAAATGTTCTTCATACCCCTACAGCGTTCTCATGGGCGCAGCTCGTTCCAAAAACAGAACATGATCTTACTTTCGATCTCGCGCCACGCTCGAACGGTTGAAGGTGTGTTTTTGTTAGATGCGGAAAATTGATAGAAGTTTTTTTAATTGCCCCGTATGCAACCCTGATCATGGAATCCCTCCAGAACGTGTTTGATTTTTTTTCTATTTTTCTTTTCTTCCCAGAGCTTTTTGCAGTTACGTTTATGGATAATGATTGAAATGCCTCAAGCCCTTCTGGGATTAGTGTATCCGCTCGTACCTGTCAGGCATAATCCAGACATGATGGTGTGCGTCTGTGTGTGTGTATGTGTGTGTGTGTGTGTGTGTTCCATCTCACTGCTTTAATTTTACTGGGCACAGACTCAAGACTGAACCACGTCAGCCGAATATTTGGGGTTTTGGGGGAGGGACGGGTCACCGAGCAGTTCAACTGAAAATGGTGGCGGATTTTTCGTGTGAGAGAAAGAGAGAGAGATGGAAAGTTAGAAAGAGAGACATGTCACCTTAGTGTGTGTGTGCGCATGTGTGTGTCTCAGTGGAATCATATGCCAAACAGGAACTGAGTGTTTAACGTCTCCTTTGCAGCGGACTTCCTGAAGCAGGAGGCCTCTGCCTGTGTGTGTGTGTGTGTGTGTGTGTGTGTGCAAAAAAAATGCTGCCTCATTCTTTACCTCTCCACAAACCTCTCTCTGACCTTTTTTCTCACAAACACAAAAACACGTCCTGACAGATACACACACACACACACATAACGCGACACACAGGTGGAAAGTTAAAGACCTAGATACAAAAGTGTTTCTCAATCGTGCACAAAAAACAAAAGAGACGACATACATGGTTGAACCAACTGAGTCAGTTCAGTTAAACGATTCATTCGGTTTCGCTCCAGGATGCGCCGCTTTTTCTTAGATGCAGTATTGTGTTCACACCAACAACCATCATGCACATTGCCCAGGACCTCTACCGCATGCACTTACTCTATATGTACACACTCGCTGACACACTGAACGAAGGGCTGATTCAAAGGATTTGCTAACAAATTTGACAGGAATGAGTCTTGACCATAAACACAAGAGGTTAATCGGTTCCGGATTACGCACAGTTACAGATCTGACTCAGTGTGACTCAAACATGTGACTCCGTGCAAAATGGGTTTAAGAAAAAAATGTACAAATCAACTGAATAAGAAGAACTGAATCATTCGCTCAATCACTGATTCATTCCTTCTAGTGACTCAGTGATCATTAAGATCCTACAACTGAACATTCGGATTTATTGTTTCCTATTATGAAATAAACACATTCGAATCATGTTCAACATTTTAATATCTGAATACACTATTAGGCTGAAACACAACTAACCCTTTTTTTTTTTGCCTTCATCATGCAAAAAAAAAAAAAAAACAGTTCTTGATGCTCTCTGTGCTTCCTGCTGAGAGTTTCAACACTGATCTCATCACTATGACTTCATGCACAGTACTGAAATAGAAATAATGTATACCAATGTAACACTGCTATATTTGGACTGCAGTTGTCTTGGTGATGGAAACACTGAGGTTTATTGATTTCTTCTGTCTGTCTCTGTATGCGCGTATATGTGTGTGTGTGTGTGTGTGTCTGCGTGTTTGGATGGAGAAATCTGATCATCCTATCTCTACACGAGGTGACTGGAGAATCTCGGTCATCCTGTACTCACACACATGCACATGCAGATGTGCATGTGCATGTGTGTGTGTGCCAAATGTGTGTTCTCCTGCAGTACATTCAAAGGTTTCCACTTTGGCCCATTCGAGGCCACATGAGGAACTCAGGAGGTGCTTTATCATTCTTGCATAAAGAAGCGTAGAGGTTGATCCAACACTGATTTTACGCCGCCACGACTCTCATCCAACCACATCTGGATGCGATGCAGCCCGAGCTAATGTCTTTAATTAACTTCACAAAGACCGAACTCCGGCGTTTCAATCTCAGTGAAGATGGAGCTGCTGGATCCAGTACAGACATTTCGTGTGGTGCAGGCATCAATGTGGGATGAAAAACAGCTCTGTCTTAGACTTAAAAAATGTGGGTGTGGGGTTTTTTTTTTTTTCAGAATGATGGTGAGGTGAAGACTTGCTGCTTTGTATCACTTTCTGGCAAAGCTTGTTAGGGTCCTCGGTAACCTTTTTAAAAAAATAATAAAAAATTAAATAAGATAAACGTGAGGGGTCACATGGGTGGATTGGGTGTCAGGTATGTGGGACATGGGTGGGCTGTCCTGTTCCCCAGGAGAACAAACATGTGGAAGTTACAAAAACCTGGATTAGTGAGATTAGGAACCGTACGAAGGATGGTGAGACCAGAGCGAAAGAGAGAAGGTGGTGGTTAGGAAGTCAATAATGCATGACATTTTGGGCTCCTTGAAACCTAATACACTGAGCCCCCAACCTTGACAAAGCCAACCCTTTTTCAACCGCCGTTGCATGTGTAAGGGAACCCTGTCACTCAATATGGGGTCCTTGGGATCATCTTTACTTAAACCGCCCCCTTTTTTTACGGTACCCTCAATACCTCCTTCCAAGTCAATAAGCTGTACATGACGCCTCGTGCAGGATGAGCCAGACTTGGCACCAGAGGGATGGGGGCTGTTCTTATACTCGTGGAGGTGATCAAACAACCACATGTAAGTCGCCTTGTTTAGTAAGTCCTGATCAATTCTAAGGGCAAGGAGTATGAGAGAGGGAAAGAGAGAAGACGGACTTGGATGGTTAAGAAGTTGCCGACTCAGACACGCCCTCTCTCCCTCTATTCCTCCATCCGAGCCAACAAGCTGTCCTACCATGGTGCCGCCTCATTCACAGCAACACCGACTCCTACTGTGGCTGCTTTGTACATCTCTCTACGAGCCTGTCAGGATACTCCATCATTTATTTTTTAACAGGATAAGTGGTTGGGATTACTGGGGTGGTGAGTGTGGGCAAGGGCGGGCCTGTTTCGGCACTCATCTGGGAGATCAATTTATGACATGCGAAAAGATCTGATCAGTGAAGTGAGTGATAGAAAGGAATACAAGAATGAAGTTGAGACAAGACAAAAAAAAGAGTAACAGAATAAGGTTGAGCTGGTGGTTACTGTAGGAAGTCGCTGACTCAGGCCCAGCCTCCTTCTGAGCTGTATCTGAGCCAAAAAAGCTGCCCTGCCATCATGCCTCCTCTTAGGGTGATCCCGACTCCCCTTGTGGCCTCCTTCCCTCTCTCCCTCCCTCTCTCTCTTTCTCTGTCTGAATGTCAATATTTCCACACCCGCTGGCTGCCTATTGAGGGGGAGGGAACGTTTCACAGCCTCTTTTTTCGGTCCCTAACAAAAACATCCTAGGGACCTGGCCTACCCCAAGGCTCCAATGCCCGGAAACCGGGGACACAAGTTTGGTGTGAGAAAAAGAGGATGTGTTCTTTGCTATTGATACGAGATATAAGATATAAGCCTTGTGATTTGCAAAGCTTCCAGAACAAAGCGAGTGATGCAAGGCTATAAGGGGAGGAAGATTGCAAATCATTATACCCCTGAAGCGATGAGGAAACTAGCTGCAGTGCCATCTGCCCTAGCTTTCATTAATCACCTCAGCCAGATGGGGTATTAGAGATTTTTTGCATATCTTCAGTAAGCGTAGCGTAAAGGGGTGTTGGGTTGGTGGGAGGAGCTACTTGCTCTCTTCACCTCCTAAATATTAGCTTGAAGCTAGTTTTTCGCGGCGCGTCCAACCCCTTCGCCGTTGAACTTTTCTGTCATTTTCGAAGACAAGTGATCGATTCCGGAGACAGCTTTCCTGCGTCGTCGGTTTATAAATAGAACTACAGGCATTCGTGAACCTGTGGACAAATCCACGTTCGAGGTCACTGGCTTTCTTCAGCTGTACATATGTGTAAGCGCATGTATATTTGTACGTCAGAAGGGCACACAGTCCTTGACTTCAAGCTTCAGCATTCGATTCCCTCGCCAGTCAATAAGTTCAGACTGAGTCATCAACAGCCAATAGCTTTGCCCTCCAGGCCATGAAGCTAATTTAATTCCGGGAATGGACACTTAAAGCGAGCGCCGCGGAGCAACGCGAATGCATGTGCTCGTTCAGAGCTTCTCGTCACGACCCCGTAGCCTGAGGGAAGCAGATGAGGCATTATGAGCCTTGTCCAAGACAACAAAACAGACTGCATCACCGAAATGCCAATCAATGGGCCCATGTGTACACCTCACTCTCTGTCATGTTGCCACCCGTCCAGACTTATTCGACCTGTATGCTAAGGTAGTCAAATTAACACCAAGATGACACCTAAATAAGCTTTCGCACAGAAGGTCTGACAGGATCCATGTGGGGGCTTTGGAGACAGCTAACACATCCTCGGGTGAGAAAATCTGCCACGTCGCCGGTTGCCGCATATAGCCGTAACCATGGCGATGGCAACTCTGGAGCTGAGGCTGCCATTAAAGATAAACATAAGGAACAATACAGATCTCCACGTTGGTCTTGGGTATAAGAAGAAAGAGGAACTATGGTCATGACTAGTCAAAGGAAATTACAAAACAGAACGTATATATTTACCATCATCTTTTTTTTTATCAGTCAGAAGAGAAAATGTCTAGAATAATAATTTTTAAAAAAAAATCTTTGTATACTTTGGATACAGTGCCGTGTGGTGAAACTGGACAAATCTCCAGGAAGCAGTACTAGTTCTGCCGAATTCTCCTGTTTGTATTCTAGTCGTCTTCTTTATATTTACATTCCCAGTTCCTTGTTGAGCTGTCTTTGCCCTTGCACGTTGGCTGAGTCCCCAGAGGCTCCTATAGCCCGTTTCCCATGGGAATCCATTCATCCTTTGGCTTTTCAGCACACAGTGGGGAATTGACAAGGCTCGCGACATCTTCAGCATGGCCACTTCCACAGCAAACAGTTTGGCAAGAAGCACGAGATTTGTGCTAACTAGGCAATGGCTATTTTCCAAGCTTAATTCCAGATACGGTTACAGGTTTGAAAATCATACGGGAAAGCGTTTCCGGGTCTTACTGTTTGAGCGTGCTTTTCGTATCATGCCTTTGGAGAAGCTCCAGCAGCTTTTGTGCTTCGTTACGCGCCTGACTGTGAAATAATTAACAAATAAATGAGCGTCAAACAGAGTGCAAGCAGCGCTCTTCACACTTTCTGCTGAATCAAACCTTATCTTACCAAAGTGCAAATAACAGCAGGAACGCAGGATCGATACTTTGGGGGAGGGGGCTGGGGGGGTGGTGGAGGATAGGCATCTGGCCAGATCGCTCATACAGCAAATGAAAAGAACAAGACTAAGCAAGCTTAGCTTAGCTGGACCGTAAATATGACCTGAGGGAAATGCTGGCGTGTATAACTAAAACCAATAACTTCATGACCATATTTCTACCTGAAGGACAAAAACCTCAGACAAATAAAACTCGATATATCAGGGGGGAAAAAATGATCACAAATACAATCAGGCCGCTATTATTAGCTAAGCTGCTAGCTGTAGATGTTTGCCTTCTTATAAACTAGCGACAGAGAAAGTGTTTAAGCTATCAAGCTATTTTAGAACTGAAATTAGCTACAAGTATGCTAATTAGAAAATATTTGTTTAACCACATTGACACTGTCCTTACTGAAAAACTTACTGTACTGTAAATCGCTAAACTACAAGCAGCTTGATTGCGCAATAAAAGCTATTGCTAACCAGTCGAGGTTTTAAGTGTTGACTGAGGAAAAACAAGTGTTAATTGAGGGGGGGAAAAAAGCTTTGTTTATCTTTAAAAAGGACAATTTGTTCATTCTGTGATCGATTTATAACATTTATAAAGTAGCAATAAACCAGATAGCATACAGCTGACTAACGTTAGCATTTCATAAACATTCCATGTTGTCTAGAGGTATTAAAACAAAGTGCATATTAACAAAGGTCCAAAACGTCATTGTGTCAATGTCTTTCTTGTTAGAAAAAGCAGCGTCATTGCTAGCTAGTTTTGACTTGCGTCACAGGAGCTAACCATCACCCAGTTATAGAAATAAGCTACAAAGAACACAAAACTAGAAGGATGAGGTTGGTTTAAAGGAGTTAAAGGATTTAGGGAACAGGATTTAAGAAGACTGAGAGCAATAATGGCATTCTTATATTGTTTTTATACACACAATGAAGATTATGACCAGAACCCCATAAGAAGGTACTGGTACCTCAGAAACAGGTGGCTCAGTGGTGGGTTTCTTGTGGAAGCACCGGGTTCGATTCCCATCCAATACCCAAACCACATCCACTGCAGTGCCGGTTCCAAACCCGAATAAAATGGGACGTTTTCATCAGGAAGGGCATCCAGCGTAAAACCTGTGCCTAAGTTGTGTGCGGATCAGATGGTCCACTTTGGAAACCTCTCGATGGAACCACTGGAAAGACCAACATCGGCACCTCAGCCTTTACCATGGTAGGCACCACTATGGCACTGTAGTGGGCACTGTGGTAGTGCTATGGTGTATACCACCGCACTGTGGTGAATATCATGGTACATATTGGGTAAAACAGTGGCTACAGCAGGTATTTAATAGGGTATGTTTTTACACTATATACCGTACCATAATAGATTAGTATGTACTACTGGTATGGTATAGTACAGGCAGTATCATGTTATTACTTGTAATATTAAGAATTACAACATGCATTATGTCATTTAATTATTGTTACATACATACAGTAGAACCACAGTAGGATATAAATATTACCATTATAGCAAATGTAGCATGTGCTATACATGTATTGTAAAACCTTTTTCTTTTTTTTCTTTTTTTTTTTACTGTATCCTGGTATATGTTTCATAGTTCATAGTGTGATATCATCAAATAAGTACCATGGTACTGTGAAAAATACCATGGTACTATATACGATGGTACATGTACTGTACAGTGCCATGGTACCTTGGTAAACTTTCTCCGTCGTAAAATACTGTAATGATCGGACCAAACTGGGGAATATAAATGATTTAAAAAAAAATTATATTTCAAGCTGGTGCCAATAAAATTGACTACACATCAATATTTTGTAATTAAAGGAGTAGTTTTTGAAAGTTTCAGTTGATCAAGTTGTATCATGATACATCATTCACGTCAACTCTGGAGGTTGCCTTTTTTTTTTTTTTTTGTATTTCATGTCTTTTACATTAAATCACACCTAGCATGCCTTACATATTCCCAGAATAGTCTTCAGCTCTACCGACCTGTACAAAACAACCAGTGTGTGCGTATAAAACGATCGAGCTAATTTGATCAGTTAGAGTTCTGCTTAATGATTCCCTCTAACACCGTCTTTTTGCCAGCTCTATTAAAGCACTGAATATCCATGAGCACAAATGAACAGTGATTAAACGACCTGCTGTTATTTACCTTTAATCACAAAGGTTAATTGATGATTATTAATCCTGTATACGTGTGGATTCTGAGGTGAGGTCTGGATGTGCTGCAGTTTCATACAGTAGTTTTACTTTAAACACACGCCTTCCTCAGTGCAGAGTCACAGTGTCTAGCTTACATGATGATGGCAACAAATCTCTAGATAACCGCGTAAACATTTGTGATAAGTTCTCTTCTGTAAAAATTATCATTCTAAGGTTCCAGGAAATCTTGTTCTTCCTCTTCACTTTCAAGAGTTCACATGCCATGATCAAATTTAGACTCAAAGTGGGCTGTGCGCCTCTGCCCCATTTCTCCTTAACCTGCTTTTACGTCCTTGTGTACCCAGAGAGAAAAATGCAAGACTCTCTCTCTCTCTCTCTCTCTCTCTCTCTCTCTCTCACGTATACACTGTGCATAATGTCCTTTTCAAGGACATATCCAGAGGCAAATGAACCTCAGACTCAGAAGTGGCCACGGAATAGCTTCACACACTTCTGCCTATTGCAGTTTTCCCTTCAAAGCCACTCATAACTAGCGTTTCACGACTGTACAGGGTTAGACCGGTTTCATGTCATAAACTCTTATTTGTAGGACTGGAAATCCGAATAATAATCGATTATAAAAAAAACTAAACAAAACAAAAAGAACACGATAGTATCGAAAGCTCATTTCCGTAGATGAACCTTATGGGAATGACTGCAAAGCCAGGAATGTAATAACAAGCCATGAACAACCATGAACAATTGTTATGTAACAACATAACAATATCAGGCAGATCACCGTTTCTCTAATCATAAGGTGGACATTTACCTATTTTACCTACTGTATATACGAGGGGTGTTTGAGTCAAACTTGGACTTAAATTGAAATTTATTGTGCATGAAGGTGTAAAAGCACAGTACGATGATGAGACTCTTAGCCGCAGTACCAGATTTAAATAATGCAAACACTGTAAAGAAAGCTGTACATCTGTAAATGAAGATCCCGGCCAATTGGTGGCTCGAAGCCCCCCGTGAACATTCAGCGCGTGGAACGTCTGATCCTTGAAAATCGACAGAAAACGTTTTGCCAACTCGTCTGTGGGAACTGTGCACACAATTCTTCGCGAACACAACTTTAAAGGAACTTGGGCTGGAAGTTTTTGCAACATTTCACGTACAGTCCTGACCTCACTCAAAGCCATTTTTTCCACATATTAAAGGAGTTCCTGGGAGGCCAGCGTTTCAGATAAAGTCAGATCATGGCTCTGGCGAAAAAAGCTTTCTACCTTGATGCATTAGAATAGTAGGGGGTTTCTATATATA
>JAQMYL010000012.1:33507169-33538510 GCA_030014365.1 Clarias pachynema
ACCAGACAAAATCTTAGTTGAAACAAAGTCTAAAAGCAGTTTATTTTGTATGTGTGGTGGCTGTACAGCATGTTTTGGTGCATTAACCTATTAATAATATATACGTCTGCGACCGTTTCCGTTGGGAGCCGAATGATAAACACATATACGGGACATAGCGTAGGTGATAAAGACAGATATAACACAAGTGATACATTTACAGCTGCATCATTAAATGTAACTGTTTTGCACAGAACTGGTCTGAGTACACCACCACTCGTGTCTTTCAGCTTCGTGACCTGCTGTAGACATCTGATGTGCATCAACTCGCAGTTATTGCGATGCATGACTCATCTCGTCACACTGCGCTTTATTTACCTCCTGGAAAAGACTCTGCAGCTGGACGGAAACATGACACTGCGGCTTGGCTGACACGCAGCCATCTTAGGGCTCTGGAGTGGTCTCGTCAGCCGAGCCGAAGCAGCGTAACACGGCCATATCTGTTCGCCGAACAGGCACGCTGAAACTGGCCGGGCCATGCTAACGCGGCTAATCACACGCACAGCAGCATGCAGGGTTAATAGGTCAAAGTGGGGACGGACACTTGCCTCGTGCTCGGCTTATTCGGGCTCGTTCTGGCTTTGCTTTGCTTAGTTATGATCCTGTCTGCTGTGAACGCTGGACTGTGCAGGAAAGGAGCGAGGGACTGAGAGAAAGAAAGAGTTGCTTGCTGGCAGTCACCTCGTCCCCTCCCATGCCCTCTGCGTGGCTGGTGCGTGTTAAAATAAATCGGTGCCTCCCCTTTACACACACACCAGACATTACCTTATACAAGACTCACTAGGGAGCAGACCACCTCTCTCTCTCTCTCTCTCTCTCTCTCTCTCTCAGTCACTCTTTCAGTCCGTTCCTCTCTGACCCCAACTCTCACAACTCCACCCCTTGCCTTCATCTGACACTTTCTTGCTCTGTCTCGTGGAATGCGGAGTGTACATGAACTCGCATGACTCGACGATCTGGAAGTCTGTAGGGGGATACGGCTCACCTCCATCCCACCCAGACAGAAAAGAAAGATAGACAGAGATCGGGAGAAAGACCGAGAAGTAGAGGGAGGCTCTGGAGCACTGGCTCAGTGTTGGCTCGGATTACGCGCCTGTCAGGTCTGATGGATTTGGCCCGAGAATAAAAGGGAAATAAAAGAAAGCGGGCATCCGCGACGGCCCGATAAACGAGGGACCCCTTTCACAGGGACCCCCATCTGCACCCCACAGTCACCCTCTGCACCTCGCCTTTTGTTTTCCCAGCCACTCGAATCCTGAGCACGGACGAGACGCATTCCAGAAACGAATTCCTCCGTTCTCCCAATGGCACGAGCACGACGAGTGAAAGAGCGGAGGAAAAACAAGACGGGATAAATGAACAAACGGAGGCCAAGATCTGAGCGGGAATCCCTTGTCTTTGCCTCGACTTCCTCCGTCTCACGTGTCACACATACACACACACACACCTCTCTAGCCAATTCATACAGGTCAGATCACATCACAGCACGTTAGTGGGAAGATCCGGGGTTGAAGGGTAAAAGAGTGGAAGCTCGCAGTCGCAGTACTCAGGGAGGTATCCTTGTTTACGGGTGATGCCTTTGGGGTTGCACTGCTGCCAATTATTACTTTAAAAAGTTGTTTTGACTTGGTTGTTTTAACCCGCAGTGCTGCCAGGACCAGATCAAAGCACATTACAAACTTCAATGCTTTATTCTTATACTCGTTATTGTAAATAAATGATGCGATGACTAATAGTAGTGTCTGGGAGGTTTTTCCCACCATGTTCGACTCTCCGCTTAGAGATACCATCCTGTACTATTCGTCTGCTTTAACAAAATACATATAGACTGTTTTATTTTACTACTAAGACTGTAACGTATTTATCAGCAAGTGAAACCGAGCAAGTCCTGCCGTGTGTTTGTGTGTGTGCGCCTACAGCTCCAGCTTTAAAACACGTTCGAGTGCACATAATGATTATGGTGATGATGATGATGATGATGCCTCATTCCTGCACTACGTATCTCGCTTAAATATTTCCTCGCCGTTTTCCAGATGTGCAGTCGGCTCCTCCGAGTTGTGTACGCGCGTTCCGCCAGCCCATCTGGCCTCAGTCTGGTGCTACAGCTACAGATGTGTTGGAATCTCCAGCCCGGGTTACAGACATGCCCTGGCTACAGGGAAGGAGGGATTCTCTGACCCTGAAGGTCCGCTCGGTACCTTAAAATTCATGTCTCAAGTGCGACATATGGAGAAGGAAAAAGCGCAAAGCAACACATCCACTTGTTCTCTTAGATCGTGAACTAGCCGCAGCTGGCACAGCACGACCGCTGGGGAATAATGAAAATACAGCACTGCACAACAAATTAGCGCCGCAATCACTAAATACATCACATCAGGTGTTAAAAATTAGCCATCGTTTATTAAATACGGGAAATAAAAGGCTAATTTCACCCCCAGTCTCGTATTTACAGTAGACTCGTACCTGCACATGCTTTTATTTCATCGTGTTAAATGACAGTTACGTAAGCCCTCCACGGAAAGGATTACGGACATGCGTAGTGACCAGAGGATAGATCTCGGAGGTGGGAAAAACGAGGAGGTTACCCGAGAGCGTCCACAAATATCCTCGGCTCTGACCTGACAAAAGACCAAAATGGCAGGAGGCGATACATGATACAGCAGGGTCAAAAATAGACACCTCTCTCTTTCTTCTCTCTACCGCTCTTTCCCTTTCTCTCCTTCTCTCCTTCTCTCTCTCTCTCTCTCTCTCTCTCGCTCCCTTTCTTGGCAGATGGAGCTTATTTTGTTTAATATAGCCTACGATATGCGAGCTCCTGTTACGGCCCGCGAGGTCGGGCGAAGGTAAGTGGAACCGAAACACACCCATAGCTGAAGAAGTATCACGTCCTTCTCTTTTCTCACAGGGCAGACAGAAAGAATAGCGGTGAACAAACGGCGAGTTCTGAACTCACAAAGTGAGTTGTCATGTTACACACTCAGCTATAAAATATTACTGTCTGATCTCGGGGATGAGGTACTGCATTCGAATAAAGATCGGAAACTAGTCATTTCTGATCTCGCATCCGATCAAAGAAATGAAGAACGCTGTTTTAGGGTACTAAAACGTTAAATGCCATCTAAGATGGTTTTTTTATTATACAGATGGCAAGACAACTCGAAAACACTGACGTCACAGTGTGAACCTGCGCAGGCTTCGTGACCAGATTGCTAATTTGCTGGCTTTAATTTCTAAATGCATTTCACCCTTGTGCGAAGGAGATGGAACACGATGCTTCTGAGTTCACTCTTGGCAGAGCTTTTGGCCATGTTGCTGCTTTTCCTTGACGGAATAGTTTGAGGCATACAATCTCTAACTTGTTTTCACAGATACGTCTACTTTAAATGCTCACGTGAACCAGCTGTGGTTTGCTAAATACCTGTCTGGACGGCCTGCTCGATCTGTTTCAGCAGGATATAATGTGATGAAACACACGTCGCCGTTTCCTCTTTGTCTCTTTAGAACCCTTTAAGCTTTTAAAGACAGTCTTGAGAGTGAGCAACACTACATGCTGTAATATTTCGGGTTTAATGCTCTTTAAAGCATTACATCATCGCGGACAGGGAAGCCCTCGGGGCTGGAGGAATCCTTTACTGGTGAACTTTCTTGGATCAATGGTATCCATGCGGGAAGAATGGAGCGAAGAGGACTTGAATGGCCCTCATTGTGTTTGTGAGGCAGAAGCCGAAGTCTGGATTGAAGCGCGGAGGTCTGAATCACACTCCGGAGGTGGTCTTAACGCGTCGTTCGCATTCGAGGCCTTCTGAGTCACCGAGCTCGAGCGCCCCACTGTTTTTGTGGGGGGGGGGAATGAGAACCAGGCTGACCCCGAGAGCTCTCCTTGCACCTCGGTGACTCTGAGCCGTTACGCCGCGCAAATCGCTTTTTCCACTAGCTGCTCGATTTAATGCAAACCATCTGCAGTTGAGGCGTGAGCGGCTCTCAGAAAATGGCATTCATCGTCGCTAACAAGTAGGCGCGTTATTCTCAAGGTTACGTGGCGACTCGAGGTTCTGAGGGGCTCTGAAAGGAAAACAAAGTCAGCGAGTGACTCCGCTGCTTTTCTTGCCTTACAATCTGCTCATTCAAAGACATTCCTCCAGCGTGATGGGGGAAATTCGCCCACTCCGACTTATAAGTGCATGCAACATGCCGCACTACGACATCCACAATGACCTCTTTCATGAAGTCCCCCTTCTCACACACACACACACACACACACACACACACACACACACACACACACACACTCCAGGAGCATGCTGGGAGATAGACAGAAGGACAGCTCACTCGCCGCATACTTGGAGCTCACACACATGCCGTGTCACTTCAGCTTTACAGAGTCACATGTTTCGAGTGACCCCGTGCATGTGGTACTACTTACAACTTCGGTACCCAACCCAGGTGCACGTGTAAAACCTTGGGGGGAAAAGTATGAAACAATTATGAGACTAAAGTCACTCTATGCCAGGAAAGGTCTGTGTGGAATTCTAACCATCTGCGAAAATCATTTGGAAAAACTACAAACACCATTAGACATACTCGTACAGACACCGCCAGGTGAGCTGTTAAGTACAGTTCATCCACTATCGGTGATTAAATTATGAAAGAAGAAAAAATGTCACATCAAATAGCTAAGTCTTTACATATAAGGTAATACACAAGACATTACAAGACGTTACTAGGGTATTCAAAAAACAACAGCTACAACCACAACGACCCTTTGCGAGCTGATTGCTGATATTCAAACTATTTTAAAGAGATTTTTTTCTAAGTTTTAACATTAAAATGTCGCCTTTAAATGTTGTGTTAATCATTAGGGAAATAATTTGTAGTTTAAGAGAATACCATCTAGATTATTTTTAAAAAATCTAACTTTAACATTTTGGTAAATTTGCTGTCATTTCCTTCTTCATAGGGACAGGAATGGACAAGTAGAACTTCATGAACTCTGATCTTCTACAAACTGAGATTTTTGGTTCTAAGTATATTAAATACACAGTGGAACCTCGGATTGCGAGTAAGGCGATTTTTAATAAATTTTCACTTGGAAAACGAACAAGTCTTGGTTTACGAGTACCGAGTATCATGTATCACGCATGCGCTTCTTGTTTTGACGCCGAGCATCACATGATCACAACTGAGACAACGTTTTTTCTCTCTCTTGTGCTGCGGAAGGGCAGAAAGTTGAGCAAAAAAAATAATAATGGTAAAAAATTTGTATGTTCAGGTTAAAGTCATTAAATAGAATTAAGTATTTAATGACTTTAACCTGTCATTTATTTTAGTTTAACAGACTTTATATCAGTATGTAAAAGCTACACGAGTGTACGACTTTGGCGTAAACAGCAATTTAATGAGATATCGCTCTGCTAGAGTTACCTTTTCTAGTAAAAGTAAAAGTCAAAATAATTTCTTACTTCACTTTTATCTAATTCTCACTTCCACTGTATTTAACTCTCTGTAGATTTACCCAAAAAAAGTTAATAAAAAGGGTTAACAAAAGTTTGACTAATGGTGTATATGTACGTATTCCAGTATATAGAGAAGGAGACGAACATCATCGTACCCATCTAAGGCCTTGCATGTAGTACCAACAACAACTTAAACAAAGTGTGGGTAAACATTAACAAAGTGAAAGTATGTTTCATAAGCATCATTTATCAGGAATATTAGTTATAAAATATTATAATTTTTATGTGTTTATTTATTTATTTTTACTGAAGGCAGTAGGGAATATAATGTGTTAAAAGAACATATACAGTCATTGGCTTTTATAGAAAATAAAAGATAAAAGAAAGTTTCTATAGAAGAAACTCTTCACGACATTAATCAGTTAAGTAACCGGTTTAAGATAGAAAGAGAAAGAAACGCACTAATAAAAGTCCTGATGTACACAAATCTGTTTTTCCGGTATCTTAAGTAGTTCTAAAATTCTTGGAAGCTAATGAGAACTTTTACTTAAGAGATTGAGGAGGAAGGGTTTTAAAAGTCTAAAAGTACTTTTTTTAAATTTAAAATTAGACATTTACAGAAGGTTTTAGAATTTGAAAAGATTTAAGAACAAAAAATTAAAAGATCCATAACTTGAATATTTAATATTCAAGATTCTGCGTTATTTCTAGGTTCCTTAAAATATTCTGGAGAGCTCGACTGCTTTGTACAAAAGCCCAGATTTTCCTCATGTCTAACATTTTGTGTTGAAGCGAATCACATGTGTTCAGGTAGATTTAATCTAAAATTAATTATAAACTTTTTGCACAAATTTTTATGGTTTGTTCCAAAAGGCAAAAAGGGGAAGTCAGAAATTCATGTAAATATTTCAGAGATTTTAATTTTTCACTCCAGTTGTTGTTAATAATTAGATTTTAATAAAAATATATTTTTTTTAACTAATCAATAAAAAAATGGAAAATGTAAAAAAAATATATACTGTATATTAAGGCTTTACAGTATATACACAGCTTTGTTGTTACAGTATAATGACTGTCAGTGGTAAAATCTTTACTATATCTGTTCTTGTATGATGTAGTGTCACATGACAAGTTATATCACTTTATTATCCTTATGTGACCTTATGTGTGCTATAACACCTATCTATTTTTGACTCAGCTGTTATGAATCAAGCTTTCTTAGAGACGTGTATGCCAGTTGTCATTTGTTATGAGTAATGTACTGTAGTCATTATAAACATGTTTTGAAGTAAAATGTGATACACATTTCTCAAAAGGTTTATTTAAATGATTAATTTATCCTTTTTTTCTTATAATTTGTGGTAATTGTCGCAAAACATACAGTATGCCGATGATACAGTAGATCACTCCACCTTGCTTCCCCTTGTTTCCATCTTGCTCCGTCTTTAGTCAGACTAAGTGTTCTGACCCGTCTATACACTGGAAGCAAGCGTTTGCTTTCAAGTGGAGTAACTTTTCACAGCGTGCCATTAAACTAGCACTTTCCCGGACGTCTGTGAAAGAAGAGCTCTGAGTGGCCGAGGTTTAAGGCCAAGGCTAGCGATCTGGATCTTTACCACATTTACATTTAAGTGACAGGTGCTTTTATCAGCGCTGACTTACAAAGGCGTCCGAGTCTATTCCAAAGAATAAAATGGAAAAAAGTTGACAATTAAGCATCAGACAGTGGCTTTCTAGCAGCGCTGGGATTGCAGTCTTAGCATAGATGCTGTAAGTGGTAAAATGAACCAGTAAAACACTGACCCGCTGCTAAGCTGTTAGCATGGTAGTGAGCTAGCAAGAACATTGGAAACCAGAGTACCTGGAGAAAACCCACCAAGCACATGGAGAACATGCAAACTCCATGCACACAGATCCTGAGGTGGGAATCGAACCCAGACCCTGAAGGTGCAACGCGACAACGTTAAGCACTAAGGCACCGTGCCACCTGTTTGGGAAGTATCCAAGGAACATTTGTTAGAAAATGTTGCACATTTATAAAGAAGTTCCAGATAAACCAACAAATTTATGATTTCTTTTGCAACTGCGGAGTTATACATCATTTGAAGTACAGTACGCGCCATTATATTGGGCTGTATACTACCCAGGCTATAAATTCCTCAAACCGTCGCACTACTTTGTTCCGTTGCTCAGTTCAGTTACCCCAGAGGTTAATATTTATTTGGATAGTTGATATTGTTGCACCTGCAGAGGAAGTCATGAAAAGGAAGCCTGATTTCCTGTGAGAAAAACGTCTTTTGTGTATCTTTATTGTGCAAAATCTCTCGAGTTTTCAGCTCGCACTCCACGCACCAGCGTCAGATCGTGACACGCCTTTGACTGGCACAGGATTCTACGCTCGATGGAGATCTGTTCACGATAGCTCGACTCCCAGGTCTTTGTTCTCGGCTTTCCGCGGGTCACTCGTGGCACGAGGTTGTGCGGCTCCCGTTAAAGATTTACACGTCGCTGGCTGAAGCGATGCTTAATCTGATCTGACTTTTAGGCCTACCTGCCGCGGGACGAGCAGCTAAAGTCAAGGGCTTGCGTCCTGAGAAGACAAAGGTTGCGTTTCTCAGGTGTCGCAGCATCTCTCGTTCAAAGAAAGTCGAATACATTTCTAAAAATGAAAAGATAACTTTGAAAGATGAAATTCTTAAAGATATTTATTTGAAGTGAAAGTAAAAATCTGATGACTTGTTCAAGCCAAACAACATTCATACTTACACACACTTACATAAAACTCTATTAATTCCTAATTTTAGATGCGTTCTTCTCAATAAACTTAGGATGACAAACATAAAACTCATCCTGTTTCATCTTTGTCGCACTTCAAACATGCCAGAAGAACTCCAAACACTATTTCAGAAGAAAACAACAAGCCTCCTTTCTTTACATGTCAATAAGGTACAGTGAGTGAAATAAGCGTAACTCACAGAACTGACAGAAGTTCCCTCCGATGAGCTGCTGCTCTGTACGGTGCTCACATTCAGCACTTCAGCAACACTAACACGTGTAGAGATGTGCCACAGCATGTGTTTGTGTGTGTGTGTGTGTATGACTCATGCGAAGCTCAGTGTGTGCTACAGCTTCTGACTGGCAGTTACCTGGTGTGACCGGGTTCTTTTTTTTTATCCATCAACGATAAACCTTAATCATATTTCCTGTCATGTTCATTAAATACGTCAAGGCTAAACGGATCACGTGGGTCGGTACGAGCCTTTCTGGTTCCGATTATTCCAAAGTAATGTTTTTATCTGCGTTCTTAAAGCGTCACCGTCGATTTTTGACGGGTTTTAAGAATGAACATTGCTGAAGCCCTTAGCAAGAACCTTTACAGGAATATGTACAGCGGATGGACCATGTGATCAAAGAAAAAAACTAATTGTTAATAATGTCGAGATTTCTTTGTCGAGATGTTTATCTAGTAACTTTAGAAGGAGTTTCCATTGTTAGCAATTTTGACTTTTCAAGTATTTGAGGTTATATGATGAACCTTTTATATTAGGTCCTATTAAAAAAAACGCAGTAGATAACGGAAGAGAAAGCATTCAACATTGATTTTCTTTTTTTCACCATTTCCATTCAAGGTCACATATGTCAGTTTATTAAACACTAAAATAATTCACATATTATTGTTATTATTTTTTATTCAATAGAGTAAGTGTTAACACTCTATAGAAATCTACATACACTCACACATGGATAATCTGACATAAGAACCCATACCCATACACCCACACACCCCTCCACACACGTAAACATGCAGAGGTTATCGTTCGTGCCCTGAAAGATGAGCACTATTTGCCCTGGGACAACAGACGTGGAAAGGGTTACCATATAGTTCGACCTTCAGTGTCTAAGTGTGTGCATAAATGTTATCTAACAAATGAACCCTGTATATCAGTGTCTTATCAATGACCTTTATGCACTGGCAAAATTCTAACTGCATATCATCAACCTGCACAAATCTCCATAATCGCCCGAGCTTCGAAATGTCATTTAACTTAACATTCAATAATGACTGTCCTCTTGAAAATGGGAGGTGAAGCTAACTCCTGTATTATCAAAGAAAAAAAAATTAAAGACAGGCAAAATAAATTATATAGAAAGAGTAATTTATACAAGTCTATTCATTGTCTAATTTCAATATAAACCTTCCAGCAAGTTCCATCTCATTTGTGTAAACATTTCTAACAATTACGTAGAATATTCTAACAATATCCTATAATAAATGTTATAAATGTTAACTATCTTGTAATGTTACTTTTTAAGCTAGTTTTGAGAAATCTCAAAAATTCTCCACACATCGATGTAATTAACACTTTTTAGCTAAATATCTTTGAAAATTTGTTCGTACTTTATATAACTTTATATTATTATTTTCTTTTCAGATCGTCTTGACGAATGCCTTTGACAAAAGAAGAATACATTTGACGTGCAATCACATACAAAACACCAGATGTGTTAAGACGAGTTCATCATGAGTGGGAGACACGACTCGGTGTCTGTTTACAAAGAAGAGGATGTTTTGAAATAAAGCTACATTTCTGCTAAAAAGGTGTACTTTTGCACTTTTGTACTGAGACTCACATAATTTTGCAGCTATGCATGAAGAATTTCTGGGGCAAAACTGTAGTGAATCTGGTATGTTTACTATTAAGTTCACTATTAAAATTATCATTCACAAAGTCAACTATCCAGTTTGGTTAATATAAAGGTTACTGGTTACAAGGCTCGCCATCTATAAAGCTTACAATTAATACTACTATTCAGAAAAGCAAACTATTTATAGTATAATTACTTTTTGATTACAAAACTAACTATTAAGGTTCAAATTTAGGTTCCTATTTAGAAAGAATAACTAGTAAGTTTACTAATACATTTCATATTAAAGTAACTATTTACACAGATGATTATCTATTAAGGTTATAATTAGGGTTTCCATTTAGAGTCCCATTTACTAAGCTGATTATCTAGTAAGCATACAATTAGGGTTACTATTACAGTCACTATTTACAAAGCCAACAACCTAGTACGGTTACAATTAGGCTTACTATTTAGGGGACTAATTACAAAGTTGATTATCAAGGAAGGTCACAATTAGGGTTACTATTTAGAGTACTAATTACAAAGTTGATTATCTAGTAATGTTACAATTAGGGTTACTATTTAGGGGACTAATTTCAAAGCTGAATATATAGTAAGGTTACAATTTAAGTTACTATCACAGTGACTATTTACAAAGCCAACTAATTAGTAAGGTTACAATTAGGGTTACTATTTAGGGGACTAATTGCAAAGTTGATTATCTAGGAAGGTTACAATTAGGGTTACTATTTAGGAGACTACTTACAAAGCTGAATATCTAGTAAGGTTACAATTAGACTTGCTATCACAGTGACTATTTACAAAGCCAACTAATTAGTAAGGTTAAAATTAGGGTTACTATTTAGGAGACTACTTACAAAGCTAACTAATTAGTAAGGTTACAATTAGGGTTACTATTTAGGGGACTAATTACCAAGTTGATTATCTAGGAAGGTTACAATTAGGGTTACTAATTTGGACACTATTTACAAAGCTGAAGATCTAGTAAGATTACAATTAGGGCACTAATTACAAAGCCGATTATCTAGTAAGGTTATAATTAGGGTTACTATTAAGGGGACTAATTACAAAGTTGATTATCTAGGAAGGTTACAATTAGGGTTAATATTAAGGTCAGTATTTACAAGGCTACAAATTAAGGTTATTATTTAAAAAGTCTAACTGTCTAGTAAGTTTTCAAAAACAAAATTTTACTATTCAACTTTCTAGTAAGGTTACAATCAAGGATACTATTTACAAAGCTCAGTACATAGCAAAGTTTAGATTAAGATTACTATTTGGGATACTATTTAGAAAAACTAACTATGTAGTATATTTACTATTAAGGTTATTAAAAACAATATTCATAAAGCCAGCCTTAAAAATAATAACTATAGTTTCTGGGATAAAAACTGCAGTTTTACTCCAGTTTTTTATTTTTTATTTTGTAAGTGCAACTATCTAGCAGGGTAACTATTAGGGTTACTATTACAAACTATTACTATTATTTTTTACTATTACTTTTTACAAAGTTATCTATTTTCAGTTTACTATTCAGAATAGCTAACTATGTAGTATGTTTTCTATTAAGTTAATACTTATAAAACTAAATGCAATGGTTACTTTTAAGATTACTGTTTGCAAAGCTCCCTATATTGTAAGGTTCAGCTTAAGCTTTGGATTAAGGTTATTACTGTCTAGTAAATCTAGCTATCTAGTAAGTTTACAATTTACTAATTAACCTAATTAATCTACAATCCATTACGCTTACTAGATACAAAGCTAACTATTAAATTAATTACTTGACAAATGTATGATGTAGTAAGGTTACTATTTACAAAGTTAGCTGTCTAGTAAATGTTTTTTTGTTTAATCCTAATTTATTTGTTTTGCTATTTTTCTTTCTGAACGGAGTGTTAGCATTACAGATAATGTACAGGATGGATTACAGACACTCAGGCAAGGCAAAGCAACATTCCATGCTAGGCATGTGACAGAGAATTCAGAGAGATGGGGTTTAATACTTTACATTCCTCAAGCACCATGAAGTAACCTTGACTAAAACCTAATTTTTAAAAACTTTTTTATTTATTTATTTATTTATTTATTTTAAGAAAAATCATATTTGCTGTTTTTTTTTCTTTCCTGTGAATCATTTATAGAGAGAAAAAAAAACAAAGATAAAAGATGCAGCTAATGAGCACAAACCACAGTTGTCTGGGTCGTGTTGGCAGGCAAATGAAAACAGGATGCTGTAAGCTTTAAGAATCCTCTTCTATTTCATTTGCTTTGTTCAGCCTCATTGTAAGTTCAAACATGGACACACACACATGCAGACTCTGACATGGACCGTGTATTTAACCGTTCGTAGACCTTAACTACGTATAGTCTTGGTTTCATTTGAATCTGTGCTTAGCATGTACAGTAGATGTACGCGGTAAATATCAATAAAGGTCTTGTCAGTGTCGGTGGGGTCGTGTGGGGACGCGCTCAGAAAGGGGAAAAACAGAACTGCATGTCATTGAGCGTTCGAATGATTTCATCCGGCTTCGAGAACGACGGCTTGAGCTCTGACACTTCTGTTGGCGTTAAAATTCAGAGCACTTTCTTTTGTATTATATACAGTGTTTTTTTAATATATACAGTATAATGCTCAGGATTGCGCAATATAGAGTGACAAATCTACTGCTATTTATAAGATCATTTTTATTATATAATAATAATAATAATAATAATAATAATACGCTAATTTTATTTTTGCGACGTCATTCCATATACCATAGGAGTTATTAAAGTAACGTGTAAAAGTATAAAAGTAATCCTAACTTTCAATCTACCCTACAAAGCCGAAAAACACAGATGCACAGTTAACACACACACACCGGCAAAGATTCTGTATACTCCACATGTACTGTTTATATATTTTTTTAAATCGTCATTGTGTGCTGCTTGAGTTTTAAGGGTTTTAAACATTAAATAAACATCTCCTATGCAGAAAAAAAAATTATATATCACCATACATTATAAATGATTATTTGTGTTAATAATAGCATTTCAACTATTATTAGACGTACAATGAATTACTGTAAAAACAAGTAATTAGTCTTAAGTGATCGATGATTTCTCAAGTCAAACTGGAACTTTTGAGGAAATTTGGAACTCGTGAATAAAGGCATTAATCCGATTACAATGCAAACTTGTTTAAAGAAGTTAAAGAAGGATGTACGTCTGTAAAAAATGTAAATATTTCCAAGCTCTGGTGAAACGCTGAAGTGAAGCAGGAGATTATTCAGAGAAAAAAAAGGGAGTTTTTACTCTCGTAGTGTTAAAAAAAAAAAAAAAAAAACAGTCCCAGTTTGACTTGAACACCCCTCATAAAATATATGCAAATATGACCTTTTTTTAGATATATCATATAAATGAGTCCATTTAGTATACAATACGAAACTAAATTATCGTATCAGCTCTATGAGAGCCTTAGTGATGCGCACACACACACACACACACACACACACACACACACACTTCAATACGTCACCGATCACGCATAACTGCCCTATTGGCGATAATCGAAATCAGCAACCGAGAAAAAAACAAACACACACACACTGATGTGCATAACATCAGCCATAACACACATGTGCAAACCTTGGAACGCTGCCATGTAGCTTACTGTAGTCAATCAGGAAGTGGTCATGAAGCTCCACGCCCACCGCTCACCCCTCCACCCCGCTCCCCAAACCCCGTGCCACCTGCGCAAGTCCCACAGGATGCATGCACTCACACACACACACACACACACACACACAGTGCACAATCATCAACCCACCCACATTCAAACAAACACACAACCGCCCTGCAGACACACACCTACACCTCCAGCTGCATGAGTAAAACCGCATATCGCGCTTGTTTTTGTTTCATCGCCTCAGAAATCACTAGCTTACCCGACGCTGAGGAAACTGTCAGCGCGCTTCACCTTAATCTTCTACACTCTCTAAAAAAGTCTCCATCGAGTCAAGTCAAACAGCAACACTTCTTTTTTTTTTTTATGTACTGCTCGTAGTTAATGTTAAGGTGTTTTTTTCATAAAGAGCTTGTGTTGTTTTGAACCAACCTCAAGAGGCTCTTAAAAAAAAAAAAAAAGTCCGGTCAGAGAAACTACATAACATAACTGAAAATATGTCATTAATGTGTCATGAATATTTATCGAAAAACAGAAGCTTAGTGTCGTCTCTGACACACCCGGGAGTACAGTGATGTTTAGAGACAGCTCAGGACGCATCATAACACAACCGTATCTCAACAACACTCAGGTTTGTGTTATGACTGCGCTGTGCCAGTTTGTCTTTGTTCTTTTTTTTCATTAAAACTTTGTAAATGTCTATGTAGGCTTTCATCGCTTGCGCAGGTGTCGTCCAATGAAACAGAGATGATGAGGGGAATTTCAAGACTCATGAAACTGATTAAAAGCGTATTAAGTTGACGAAGTTGATGTAGTTTATTCATATGCGGCACGGTGGCATGGTGGTTAGCACGGTGGCCTCGCACCTCCAGGGTCGGGGTTCGATTCCTGCGTCTGTGTGTGCGTGGAGTTTGCATGTTCTCCCTGTGTTTGGCTGGTTGGTTTCCGAGTAATTCCACGGTCCAAAGACATGCAGGTTAGGCTAATTGGTGTTCGCAAATTGCCTGTAGTGTGTGAATGTTGACTGGTGGTCCCTACCACGGTTGTAAAATGGGAATAAATACAACGGTAATCACCACTGGCCTACATGGTGGACTACAGAGGTTCCTAGATGGACTACAGGAGGTTCCTAGTTGGACTATTGGACTAGCAGTTTTCCTAGTTGCACTACAGAAGTTCCTAGGTGAAGTACAGGAGGTTCGTAGTTGGACTACAGAGGTTACTATTTGGACTATTAGACTAAAGAGTTTCTTAGATGGATTACAGAGGTGCCTAGATGGACTACAGAGGTTCTTAGACAGACTACAGAGGTTCCTACAGATGGACTACAGGAGGCTCCTAGTTGGATTATTGGACTAAAAATTTTACTAGTTGCACTACAGAAGTTCCTAGATGAAGTACAGAGGTTCCCAGCTGGATTACAGGAGGTTCGTAGTTGGACTACAGAGGATACTATTTGGACTATTAGACTAAAGAGTTTCCTAGATGGATTACAGAGGTTCCTAGTTGGACTACAGAGGTTCATAGACAGACTACAGAGGTTCTTAGACAGACTACAGAGGTTCTTAGACAGACTACAGGAGGCTCCTAGTTGGACTATTGGACTAAAAATTTTACTAGTTGCACTACAGAAGTTCCTAGATGAAGTACAGAGGTTCCCAGCTGGACTACAGGAGGTTTGTAGTTGGACTATTAGACTAAAGAGTTTCCTAGATGGACTTCAGAGGTTCCTAGATGGACTACAGGAGGTTCCTAGATGGACTACAGGAGGTTCCTAGTTGGAATATTGAACTAAAGATTTTCCTAGATGGACCACAGAGGTTACTAGTTGGACTATTATACTAAAGAGGTTCCTAGATGGACTTCAGAGATTCCTAGATGGAGTACAAAAGGTTCTTAGTTGGGCTATTAGACTAAAGAGTTTCCTAGTTGGACTAAAGTGTTTCCTAGACGAACTACAAAGGCTCCTAGATTGACTACAGATGTTCCTTGATGGATGGATGAAACCGATGGTATGATGGTGGTATGACTTGATCAAAAAAAAAAAAATCTTAAACCAAACTCAAGACAACAAACATAAATTAGTCGCAGCGAGTCACTGAAGTCTTCTGCAAATGGCCATCGGGTTTTACATTTGTTTTCAGTCATAAGTCATTCACAAAAAATTACTACGCTCTTATGAACGTCTATTCAGGATTGATGCTCTCAGCTCTCATACCTACACACCTGCACAAACCTTTATTAAGCCCTTCAGCCATATTAGAAGAAGAGTAATCAGATCCGTCCGATTCGTTTATTCTGCTGCTCGATAAGCGATCGTTATTCTTCGATGATTTGTCATGTCTTGGACTTCACTTGGGCGCCTCGGTTTCTCTTTAAACACACGCGGCGGGGATGTTCGCTTTAGTCGCTCATGAAACATTTCTCACACATCATCAGGAACCTCTTTCCATTTCTCCCTCCTTTTCTCGATCCCTCCCACCCTTCCTCCAGCCCAGTCTCTCTCTCACTCTCTCTCTCTCTCTCGCTCGCTCTCTGTGAAGCCATGATCTCATCCTCTTCCCAGGAATCCGCTGATTGTTTGAAATACCTTCCACTCCGGCGCTGGACTGGACCCGAGTGACTGCGCAGCTCATTCCCAAGCGCCTCAGGAATGAAAACGTGCGTGGAGGGAGAGGGGGTGGTGGTGGGGCGAGAGAGAGAGAGAGAGAGAGAAGGAAGGAACAGGAGAACAGCCTTCAGCATGGAACGTCACGTCGTGGTTTCTAAAGCGGGTTCGCTCGGGCTTGTTCCGAATTAGCCAGGCGCTTTAACGCGGCCCAGACTGACAGGAAAAACAGATCAAGAACGGGGAGAAGAAAAAAAAACAAGGCTAAGTTGTTGTTGGCTGCAGGCCGGAGAATTCGATGACGAAACTAGTCACCGAGGTGGATTTCTTTTCTTTCTTTTTTTTGGTTCTTCCCAGTTTAAGGCGCTCATAATGTCAATGATCATAAACAGACACTATGTATGGAAATAAATCCAACTCCTTACATCCTTTTTAAAATCTCCTATAAGGCCACATAGTTTGTGACCTCATCAAACATCTGTATATCCCTGATGATGTCATATAAGAAGCCGTGACACATTTGAAGCCTGGGAGTTTCGGCACGTTCGGAAGAACCGCCGACTCCGCGGCGATCCGCTCTTAATTGTCATTTCTCGTTTTCGCCCTCAGCGAGAAAAAAAGTTCGAAACGGGTGACTCTGACTGAAAAACGAAGTGAACGTAAGTGAAAGTGAGGATCTGGTGGAGATATCGAGCGCATGCATATTTGTGGTAGGTTCAACCGGATAAACCTCAACGGGGGTGAAAGCGTGATTCATTTGCGCGCAAGAAAACAAATACGTGTGTATGAATTCCCCAAGAGCTGTCTGAAATAGAAAAAAAAAATAATAATAAGAGCGTTCTGGGGTTCTGTGATTAACGCCGGGAAAACCCTCGAGTCAGACTTTTACTGCCTTGTTATCACGTTGAGCGGGAGTTTAACTGAGAGTCTTTCTTTTCTTCTTCTTCTCCTAAGCATGCACCCTGCTCTGTTTATTTCGTGTGTGTGTGTGTGTGTGTGTGTGAGTGTGTGTGTGTGTGTGTGTGTGTGTGTGTGTGTGTGTGAGTGTGAGCGCTTCACTGCCCTGTGCAGTGCGGTGTGTATGTTATATTTAGAGGGAACCCAGTATTACAGAGCCAAGCTGCATATGAGTCATTTGTACCAACACGGACCAGTGACACCGCTGTTTCCCCCAAAGATTTCCCCAGAAACTCTTGTCTATTTGTGTTGGTGTGTGTTGGTGTGTGTTGGTGTGTGTTGGTGTGTGTGCATGAGTTGATTTGCACGTCTGTTTACATCTGTTTGTTTATATGGAGTCAGTGATACGTACTATGAAGGATGGGTGCGAGTAACAGAAACTGACCGTGTGTGTGTGTGTGTGTGTGTGTGTGTGTGTGTGTGTGTGTGTGTGTGTGTGTGTGTGTATCTGGGATAGCCCCAGGCTGTGTCTGGCCCATATTTAGTCGTACTGTCTCTGCTATGTATGTCTGCGTCTGCTTAGCTCAGCTTGTGTGTGCTCCTTGGGACTGAGCAGAACTGATCCGGAGGCCGTATGCTACACGATCTGACCTGGAGCACGCCCTAAATAAGCGGAACACAACCTGAAAGAGTCTGGTAGACTGATAAAAAAACAAACAAACAAAAAAAAAAACTTGCATATCACCAGACTGTCATGTACACTACATTAAAGCATGGTATACTTTGACACTTACGCACGCTACGATAATAGGAAACTGACCCGCGACAATACATCAGGGATCACTTAAACGCTTGGTGAAGTTGCATCATTGCAAGTTGCAGGGTCAGCCATGATACAGCGCTCCTGGAGCAGACAGGGTAAAAGGGCCTCGCTCGAGGGCCCAACCTGGCTGAGATGGGGCTTGAACTGCTCACCTCCTGATCAGTAACTAAGAGCCGTAACACCTTTACAGTAGAAATAGTGGCGGTGGGCCTCCGAGTGGCGCAGCGGTAAAGCGCTCGCCCTATCATCCAGAGATCGCGAGTTCGATTCCCGGGTGATGCTGTAACCTTTCGCAGCCAGAGGTCTAGAGAGAGCTGATTGGCCGAGCTCTCTCAGCAGGGAGGGATGAGAGGTACTTAGTGCTCCCACATTAATCACAGCTCTACAGCCAATCAGGGGCGTCTGTGAGCTCACGCAAGCGGAAGGAGCGGATAGCGCTGTCCTCCGAGTGTGTTACGCCGCCCCTAACGGTGCGTGAGCGAAAAAAAGAATAAAAAATAGTGGCGGCTTTATAAATAGCATATAGTTGGTGGCTTGAATGGTTAAGGCTGTGGGTTACTGATGGGAAGGTCAGCGGTTCGAGCTGCCACTGGGGCGTGTAACGGCCTTAACCCTTCATAACCGGGATATGCGGTAAGGATGGTCCATGTGACAAATAATTTTTAAAGAAGGACTGAAAGTAAGAGCATTTCCATACAAACACAATGTGACGAGAACTCACGGGATTGGGACTAAACAGCTGCGTAAGTGTTTTAAAGAAAAAAGATGCTTCATTTTTCTTAGGGAGTAAAAACATACTTTGACGCGACAGAGAAGGATGATGTGACCTGATGAGTCCAGACTGATCCTATTCCAGAGCGATCAGGGTAAGAAGTGAAGAGACAGTGTTATGATCTGAGGTTGCTTCAGGTCTAGACTCATTATGTGGCGATGAAAGAAGCCAGTTGATGAACTGAATGTACTGAATGACCAGTTTATCACATTTCCATATTCCAGGACTCAGATTGTAAAAAGAGTGACTACTTGAAAAAATTAAATTGGAAACCCGGATATAACCGTGATATAAAAACTCTACATCATGAACGATATTTAAAAAGATGTTGTTGAGTCATGCTTTATTTTTATGAACCCGAGCTCAGAGGGAGCCGATATTTCTGCTTAGGACAGCTGTTCTGCTGCAGGTCATTAATAGACGTTCTGGCTAAGCTGAAAGAGGAACAGGAGAGAGCTCTCGCGAACCCTGAGAGGACGTCATGGAGGAGACTGGACGACAGGATCGATGAGCCTCGGAAACGATCGACTGTGTATCTGAACGCTCTAGATAAATGAAGAGGGCTCGGGTAAGCCGTAATGAAATTACGTCCGGGTGCATCCGTGTGTGTGTGTGTGTGGGATGGGAGGAAGCGCTGGAGTGTCATCACACGTGTTACTGTAGCATGTTCGTTGGAAGCAGTCCGCTTGACATGTGACCTTTGCGCACACTAACGCTGCAAAGCCGTTGGACACAGACATGAAGGACCACCACACACACACACGCTGGTGTATTTTAAGGTGCTGCAGAAGTGTGTGTTACAGACACCACTGCGCCTGAAATAAACCGGTGATGAGTGCAGGCTCACCCACACACAGATTCCACACACGTTCCATCCTGAGCAAAACACCACAGTCACTCGTGTTATAGAGTGAACCAGCACAACAGGCCAGGCGTACGTGGAGGCGTTCAAGTCAATCCAGGACTTGGGATGGAATTTTCTCTGGAATGAAGGCGTGAAAAGATTTTGAAAAATGCAGATTTGGAAAAACTTGTGGAAGAGACGCGGGAACTTTGCACACAATCCTTCGCTAACACCGCTCGCGCGTTACAGGAACTCGGCTAGGAGTTATCGCCACATCCCCCCGAGGCAGTTCCACATGTCTGGGGTTATTAAAGGAGTTCCTGGGAGGCCGTGGTTTCTAAACCTTGATGGTATCCGGACGCTAAGCGTTAACGTGACACAACATAGTCTACTTCCAACATACTGTACACTACTTCTAGCACACGTCATAACCAGTTAATAACCTTTTGCTCAAAGAAGGTAAAACAGGAAATATAGCCATGTATCTTCTCAGCTTTGATGAATGGACTAAAAAAAGTGTGTGTGTGTGTGTGTCAGGGTGTATCCGTTTTGCACCCTGTGTGAGATGCTTTTAAAGAACAAGAACTGAGTGTGAATGCACGCCGTTTGGGTATTGTTTAATACCTCTGCTCCTGCAGAGCTCTGTAGGAAGACTACACACACACACACACACACACACACACACACACACACACGCACAGAGACAGAGAGAGTGAGAGAGTTAGTGTATGAAAACAGCAGCTGCCTCTGCCTCTTCTCGCGAGCTCAATAGCTCTAAATGTAAGCACCAAACGTCTCTCACACACACACACACACACACACACACACACACACACCTGTTCACATTTTAATTCTAAAGCACAAGCTCCAGTCATTAATATAATAAATAAATAAAATGAAATTCCACAAATCGCTGCGTCACTAGAAACGCTCATTCTATATCTGAGTCACAGTGAGGCATTCTACATGGGTGTGTGAAAGTAAGTGCCCCCTCCTCCATTCATACTCCAGCATTGTTTTTATTTTTGTTTTATTTATCTTTAAAAGATTGTATAGAACATACACATCTGAATCGGTCATGGCTCTACAGTTCACTTAAACAAGGTTAAATGCTTTACTTATTTATGATTTATTTATGTTTGTTTGTTTCAGAACCAAAGCAAGCGGTTCGCTTCTTCACACAAGCGGATCGAGTGGGCTGTACATTCCTGAGCATTTAACGTACAGCATGTGTTGGCATGCACCGATGTGCCTTCAATATCCAAAAGCATGATCTCATAACCTAAAAAAAAAAAAAAGCATGCCGTGATATCACAAGCCACGTCTACAGACTTCAGCCTCTCACACGACGTGCAAAATAAGGAATAAGACATCGTGTGGATCGAGAGAATAAAGGGATTCAGTTGCAGCAGGCAGACAAAGGAAGGCACGGCGAACTGCTGCATCACCGCATGAGGAACGTCAGCACATTCTGCACATCACACACACACACACACACACACATGCTGAAACGAACGACCAGGTCTGATCTCGATCCGATCATAGTTAATGGGTGACACGTTAAGAGAGAAGATCCAGCGGTTTAGTGCTCTGGAGCTCGATGCATTGAAGACAAAAGCCAAGCTGATGTGAGTTGTGAGCCGTGAGAGATGATCAAATTATAGCCTTGGGTCCGGGTTCGACTCCCATCATGCACACAGACCCTGGAGGTGCAGGGCGACAGTGATGACCACTAAGCCACCGTGCCAGCCTAGTCTACATCAAACCAAACAATCAACTTTATATTAACTTTAAGAGTTTGAATGCAGGAACCTCCAGTCAACACTCACACTACAGGCAATTTGGGAACAGCGATTAACCTAACCTCCATGTCTTTGGACTGTGGGAGGAAACCGACCAAGCACATGCACAAACTCCACACACACACACAAGCGGGAATCGAACCCTTGACCCTGGAGGTGCGAGGCCACTGGGCCATATGCTCCATACTTAAATCTTCCATGAATAGTTGCATTTCATCTTTAACTTCTTTTCTTATTAAAAACCTGCTTTTGATGTGTTTGTTTGTTTGTTTTCCCTCCTAACATCCCACGTGCACGAAAGGTGTGGAGGGAAACCCTCCCGACCTGGCAACCTCGCTTGATATTTGCTGCTCATCGTTTCGTCTCGGAGCGCGCGCGACACCTGCGTGCCTTCTGCACGCGACATTCCGACACTGGCTTTATTTATGTTAAAATGGCGGCGGCGCGCGCGCGGCTTTTTAAATCCATCCTCCCGTCTCGCGACAGCCCTAAATAAGACCCCTCTCTTACACTTACGCTTACACACACACACACACACAGAGAGAGACACACACATTTCCGCTGATCTAATAATGCGGATTAATGGAACGTAACGCTCGCGGCTCGGCGCGCGCACTACTGCAGCTGAAAGGAACAAAGCGAGAGCGCGCGCCGCCTCGCGCGCTCAGTGCACACGGGTAGCGCTCTCTCTCTCTCTCTCTCTCTCTCATAAAGCAGCACAATAATAATATAATAATAATAATAATTAATAAATAATACTTTTTAAATAATATAATTGTATTATTATTATTATTATTATTATTATTATTATACATGGATATAGTGTTTTTATTTATTTATTACATCCTCCTGAGACTCCTCCAGGACTCTACTGTTCTATACATTGCAATTTCTACTGACTTTTTCCTCTCTATTCATATAATCAAGTTTTCAAAGAAGTTTGGCTAAAGAATTAAACCCAACAGTCCTCACATGTGGATACTTTCTTTCGGCTTCACCCGTCAAGGGGTCACCACAGCAGACCATCTGATCCCGATTGGCTGGGCACTGGTGCCTATCCCCAGAGACTTAGGGCACGAGGCGGGGTACACCCTGACGAGGCGGGGGTACATTCACATGCTCAGTCACACACTACGGGGAAACCCACCAAGCACGGGGAAAAGTCCATGAACCCAGACCCTAATGCGGGAATTGAAACCGGACCCTGGAGGGGCCTACAACAGTCTACAAGTTCTTTAATAAGATTTAAATTTCTTTGACCAAAGGTTCTCCATAGAGGCGGCACAGTGGCCGTGGTGGATAATCGCACTGTGGCCTTGCACCTCCAGGGTCCAGGTTCGATTCCCCACTCAGGCTCTGTGTGCATGCAGTTTACATGTGCTTGATGTGTTTCCCCTGGGTGCTCCGGTTTCCTCCCACAGTCCAAAGACATGCACATTAGTCTAATTAGCATTTCCAAAATTTCCCCATAGTGTGTGTGAATGAGTGTGAGAGTGTGCGTGCCCTGCGAGGGATTAGCACCCCATCCAGGGTGTACCCCACCTCGTGACCTAAGTCTCCCTTGTTAGGCTCCAGGCCCCTGTGACCCTGTATACAGGATAAAGCGGTATAGACGATGAGTGATGGAGTGAGTGAGTGAGTACTCCAAAGAATCTTTAACGGCAAACAAACACACACAAAAATGAAGAAGGAACCAACACTTCCATTGTCCTCACATGTGGATAGTGAAATGTTTTTTTTTCTTCTGCTAGAACAACAACAAAAAATAATGCATTGGTTTCTTGTGAATTGTGAAATGGGTTCAACAAAAGGTTCCTGGTGGACAAGTGTCCTTGGTGCAAATGTTCCTAAATATAACTGGTTCCTAAAAGCAATTTAAAAAAATCTATAGTATGAATACCAGAAACAGGACTACGACAACTGTACTATTGTCACTTTAAGCGTGGATTGTTTTTCATGTTGAGTGTCTTTAGTCTGTTACACTATCTTCACTTGGAAAGCTGTAGCGCATCACTGACAAGGGAAAAGTACTAATGATCTTTTTATTTTATTTTATGTAAATGCATGCATATATGAACCTTATATTGTATATATGAACCTTTGAAAGTGGTTAAAGAACCATGCATTGAACAAAAGAAGCACGAAAACAAAGGGTTTGAGGAAAGCTTCCTGAACGATAGGGTTCTTCTTCAACTGAAGGAAACGTAAACGGTTCCTAAAGGACATTAAATCTTTTTATGGTGCACTTTGGGCACCTGTATGTTAAAGAGTCCGCCACCTACTAGTGCGTCTACTAGTGAGTGCACCCTGTTAACAGACCACTTTTACTCACAAGTCAAACATTACACCCTCCATTCTGTATCTCGAGCCGCTGAAAGGAAAGAGGATGAATGATGTAGAATGAAGTAAACAGGAGGTGGGAATCTGGCTCATGCTGTGCATGTGTGTGTGTGTGAGAGAGTAAGAGAGAGAGAGAGAGAGAGAGAGAGGGAAGGAGGGGTCTTGGGTCCCTGTATTGTGTCCTCTTTAGCTCCTTCTTCATTTGACAGCTACTTTTTCTTCTCACCAGAAAACAAGAGCCATGCTTAACCCTCCTCTTTCCTCTCCAATGAAAAAAAAAAAAACACACAACAACACAAACCCCCGGTGTGTATCAAAACACCTCATCCCAAGTCTACAGTGTGATTTGGGACGCGTCCCGTTGTCGCGTATTATTGACACTGTGCATTAGTGAGCTGATTCTGACACGTTGCAGCGTGCATGCGATTTAGGACGCGACCGAGACACATATATATACATGCACACACACACACATACACAAAGCCCAAGTTTGTAAGTGTTCAAGGGGAAGAAAAGCACACACACACACACACACTCACCTTCACACTTTCGGTTCCTCGCGCTCCAGCCCTGATTGCTTGTTTGTTTGTTTTGTCCGAGATCAAAGGTTCTTCTGTTTCTTGTCTTTGTTGTTGTTGTTGTTGTTTTTGTTTGTTCTTCACATGATGACTTCCCAGCGCGCGCCTAAAGCCCACCCGGGCTGCAGGGGGAGAAACAGCACCAGCACCAGCACACACTGCTACTACTGCTACCACTACCACTACTGCTGCTGCTGCGGATCAGCCGTGCAGAGACACAGAGAGAGAGAGACAGAGAGGGAGAGACAGAGAGAGAGAGAGAGAGAGAGAGAGAGAGAGATTCTCCTCCCGTGGATTTGCTTTTTAGACCAAAAAGGAAGTTTGGATTTTGATAAGAGCGTTGTTTTGTTCTTCAGACCTCAGCGCGCGCGCATGTGCGCGTATGCGTGTGTAAGTGTGTGTGTGTGTGTATGAGTGTGTGTGTGTGTGTGCGGGGGATCGTATGCGGCGTGCCGCTCCGTCTCCTCTGTTTGTTACACCAGAAAGCGAAACACCTCCTCCTCCTCCTCTTCCTCCCTCCCTCCCTCACGCACTCCCCCCCTCCTCCCCCTCCTCCTCTCAATCGCTACATTGTTGACATTCGCCGAGTGACGTCACCGCTACGCTCATTCACAAGCTGCTCCTCGAGCGCCTGCGCCGAGGAATGCGCGTAGCCGAGCTTAGAGAATCGGAGTAGCGGGAGCGCGCGCGGGCAAGAAGGAAGGAGGGAGGAGGGGGAAGTGTGTGTGTGGGGGGGGGGCAACTGCACCCTGAGCCAGGGCAAAAACAAAAAAATAAAAACCAGGGGCAATTAAGAGCTGTAATGAAGACCGAGGCTCCTAATTAAACCAGATAAACCAGTGTTAGTCGGCGCTCTGATTCAGGAAAGAGCAAAAGAAAAAAAAGAAAAAAAAAAGGTTGGGCCCCCAGTCATTCAGAACTCCTGATATCTCTGTGCGTTTCCTAAAAAAACAAAACAAAACAAAACCAAAAATAATCTAGCTTAATAGTAAAATAATGTAGTATCTTTATTACTACTACTATTACCATTGTTGTTGTTGTTATTATTATTATTATTATTATTATAATAATAGTAGTAATAATAATAATTATTATTATCAATAATTATAATCGTAGCAAGAGTTCTGAGTGGGGGGCCAAAACTTTTGCATTTTCCTGAATCAGAGTGCTGATAGTAGCAGCAGTAGTAGTAATAATAAGAAGAATGATGAGTAAATGTGTGTGTGCGGTTGTTCTCGTCAGTAATGATTTATGTTTTAATATTATATAAATATTTTTATATTTTTAATATAATATACTATTACTGGTCAATTCAATTCTCATGGAATTAAAATAACAATAATAATAATAATGGAAATAATAAATTAATAAATTAATTGCTGTTGTGTGTATTAATTTGTGAAATTCATCATATTTATTGTCTTATTAAAACTTATTTTAACAACGAAAGTGACGAACAACATAAACAATAATAATAATAATAATAACATGAAGAAGAAAAAGAAGACATTCCTATCTTGCTATATTGTTTACTATTTTTTTAATAGTTTTTTTTTTAGGAAACATGTTCTAAATGAGTTCTAAATGGGGAGCCAAAACTTTTTGCGCTTTCCTGAATCAGAGCGCTGATGATAATAATAATAACAATAATGGAAAATGTGTGTGTACATGGTTGTGCTTTGTGTTTTAATAATATGCAAATTATTTAATATTTATAAAATCATGTACTATTAGGAGTGCCTAATTTTCATATAATAATAATAATAATAATAATAATAATAATAATAATAAATGAATTGTTGTGTGTATGAATTTGTGAAATTCATCATATTCTATGTTTTATTATGTAAACAAAACTATTTTAACAACAACAACAACAACAATAATAATAATAATAATACAAATAATAATGATGAGGGAACGTGTGTGTGTGTGTGTGTGAGGTTAATTATTCTTGTCAGTAATGCTTTGCGATTTAAAAATGCATATATTTTTATATTTATAATATAATATTGGGGTCAATTTAATAATAATAATAATAATAGTAATAATAATAATAATAATAATAATAATAATAATGTAATACCTCTTTAATAACACATATTTACAAATGTAATACAAAAATAAATGTTAAAATAAATTACTAATAAAATAAAAATTAACTTCCTGCTAGTGTGCGTATGTATGTGTGCATATGTGTGTGTGTGTGTGTGTGTGTGTGTGTGTGTGTGTGTGTGTGTTTGGGGGGATTGGGACACATACAGACTTATTTAGTTGTAAAAGCAGCCCACAGGCTCCTATGGCACAAAAAAAGAAGTAAAATGTCTAGTTTGTGTGAACATCCCCTCCCGAGTGACACATGTGTGTGTGATCATACGGTGGCATACGAGATGGTGTGTGTTTCTTCCTGTTCCTGCCTGTGAGCGACCCTGTGAGAGTAAACCATCCAGCATGTCTCGCCTTCAGATCAGGAACCAAAAAGAAGAAGCAAGTAACAACTTTAGTGAAAAACAGAGGTGTTGGTGAAGGTGAGGTCTGTCGTGAGACCTGTGTGTGGTGTGAAGGCTGGAAATTATGGCAAAGATGTCGCCTGGAGCAGCGTGAGGAGCTCAGAACAACACCAAAAAAAAAAGGCATACAGATTATAACCTGAAGGATGACAGGGTGAGGTCGGGATTAGGCGATTTTTTAGTGAAGGATAAAGCGGATAAGTGTATAATAAAGTCAATCAGGAGGATCTTCACCACACACACACACACACACACACATAGGTGAATCCATCCTGCACCCATTGATCTTTCCTCTGAGGTGAAACTAGGTGAATGAAGAAACCAACACATTCATGCACGTGTGTGTTTGAGGAGAGAATGAAGAACCCGAAGTAGGTCTCACGCTTGCGCCCACCACCGGTGGACAAATGCAAGTTTTTACGGCAGGAAGTGTAATTAGTGATAATGCGAGCGGCATGCAAGTGCGTCTGACATTTCGAGAGCAGAGAAAGTGTTTGAGATGGTGAGAGTAATAACGAGAGCAAGACAGAGATAAAGACGAGACCAGCCAGGGGATTTCACCCGGATTGAAGTGCTTACCTCAAAAACGTACAGTACGTGCATCAGCATAGACGATCTCATACGAAGAGATGTGAATTTGAGTTTGAGTAATGCGAGCTGAAATTCGAGCGCTATCGTCGAGTGCACGAGTTGTGTAATGTGTCAAGATGTTTTTCTCTCTCAAGTATATCAGTCGTCATGGTATATTCCATACGTGTATGATTTTAAAGTGAAGTTCAAGTTCTATCCACAGAATTGTCGTCCTCGTTTAAAAAGTTAGTAAAATGCTTCGTGGTGGGTAAATATAATGCCTGGCCAAAAAAAACAAAAAACAATCACACACACCAAGATTTCATTCAATCACCTTTAGATTTGATTACAGCACACAATGTGGTGTCCAGTACATGGAACCACTGCTTGTTCCATCAGAGGAGAAAAACTCCATAGATGTGATTATGGAGTTCAGTACACTCAGGTCGTCCACTGACTTGGTTTTATTGCCATATAACGTTTCTGAGACTAGACCTGACGGACTGAAGCAACACCAGATCATAACACTGCCTCCACAGGATTGGACACGATGCATGATGGATGCATCGCTTCATGCGCTTCCCTTCTTACCCTGACGCGCACATCACTCTGGTGTAGGGTTAATCCGAATTCACCAGACCACATGACCTTTTCCCAGTGCTCAGCCGTTTATCCCCAATCCTGTGAGTTCTCATCACATTGTGTGTGTATGGAAATGCTCTGACTTTCACTGTTAAACATTGATTTTTTTTCTTCACCATGCAACTTCACAAAGCGTTTAAGTGATCTCCGTTCATGATTTTTCTCGCCCACATTTCTTCCACAAAGTTGACGGTTCAGCATCATCCTTTCAGGTTTTTGGTTTGTGTTAAAGGGTTTTTAATCCAGTTCCATGATTTCAAATCTACTTAGGTTCTTCCATTGCCCAATAATTTTACCCTTCTGAAATGGTGATTTTTTCTTTCTTTCAGTGTATCATATACAATCGGCCATTTGTAATCAGTCCATTAGACGAGTCTTTAATGGAAAATTAGTTGCTCTTACATACATTAGTAGATGTTTGGCTTTTTCGCTTTGTCTGCCTTGTCATTTCATTCACTCATCGTGTATCCCGCTTTATCCTGTATACAGGGTCGCAGAGGGCCTGGAGCCTATTGTAGAAGGGGGTACACCCTGGACGGGGTGCCAATCCATCACAGAGAACACACATACATATACTCTCACTACGGGTTTGTAAATTGGGAACGCCAATTATCCTGATCTGCACGTCTTTGGACTGTGGGAGGAAACCGCAGTACCCCGAGTTAACCCACCAAGCACGGGGAGAACATGCACACAGAGTCGAGACAAAGCAGGGAATCAAACCTGGACCCTGGTGGTGCAAGGCGACAGTGCTAACCACTAAGGCACATACTGTATATGGCTAGAAATATAGTTAACTCTGGATCGGTGAACATATTCCTTGTTGCCCAGCAACAGTACATTTAGCGATTGTACATTCTACGTAATTGTATCCTGTTTTAAGTTAAATCCGGTGTCTCCCAGACTAATACACTGAAATGCACGCAGCATTCCACCCAGAGCAGCACTAAATCCTCTAGTGGACACGTGTCGACTTGTACGTGGGGCGAAATATGACCTTGTTGTTTATGCATTCTTTTCATTTTCCTTACTTCTCCTTTCCTTCATACTTCCTTTACTATACCGACATCATCTAAGTTTTGTATGAAAGCCTGGTATTTTCTGTAGGAATTCGCAAGAAAGGCACATGGTCCAGAGTCGAAATTAACCTGAGTCGAAATAGGAAATATTGTGAGAAAGCATAATACAATGATACGAAAATATGACTTTCTGAATGAGAACCAGACCGAGATTCCTCTCACATGCTCCAGCTGCTGGATCATTGGGTTACATATTTTCCTCCCTATCAAAAAACCTTATAGAAAAGCTCAGAACAAATAATTCTGCAAAAATTTCTTCTATCCACCATGTAATTTCACTTAGAGTGAACTGTTGTGTGTTTTCTCAAATGCTTTTCAAATGTTTTCTCAAATGCCGCTCAGGGCTAATCAGCTTTTCTTTAACACACTTTGCACCCTTTGAACTCGTCAAGAAGATATGTTCTGTCAACACGTTCTCATAGAGAGTCGGATGAGACGCCTTGCCTCCACATGCCTGCGTATGGACGTCAAACTCAAATAGTTCAAGACAAGTGTGTGAATGGTAAAAACTCGCAGTAATGCTTGTGTTTTACAGAAATATGAATGACACTCATATCTCAGGGCAATCGGTGCACTGTAAACCTGAGAGCAGAGTATGCTTGCAGAAGTCAGTCACTGCTTGTCTAATCCTGCAGCAGCCGAAAGAAGTTGACTCATACCGTTCAGGTTTGGTGTAAAATCAAAACAAGCTCCTTAAAAGAAGACGAACGCGAGCGCGCTCGGTCATGGAGTCACGCTTGGGCCGCCGATGACTCATTTCAGGGTGAGCTTAATTGACGTTGCGGTTGCAGCGAAACCCGCGGCGTGCCAGAAGAACATTGGTTAGGTGAGGCAGGCCTTGACAGAGGCCCGAAAGATACGAGGAAAGTCGTGCCAGACGGATTTTTTAAAAGCCAGAGACAGAGATTACGTCAATTACTCAAGAGCCTCAAGGGAAACAACGCTAACCGCCATTCACAACACCAAGCTCCAACTCAAGCCTGCTCAAGTTACCTGCAATGCAAGCAAGACTTCCCTTCCTGCACACCCAGGTGTGTGTGTGTGTGTGTGTGGGTTAGGGATGTAACCGAATATGAAGAAATTAAAGCGCTCTAAAGAGATAACTATCCATTTTTCACAAAGCATCCGGGTGAACAAGACGTGTGCATCAAGCCCATGTTTTTGCAGGACAGTATGATAAAACTTACATGTGCAGAAGATTTTCTCTATCACGAGGCCCATGAGCAGTCCATGGGACGAAGAACAACATTAAACGTGTATGTAACGTGAATTTACAGCGTTCATTTATTCATTGTTTGTCACTGCATGGTGAAGGTTGCAGGGGTTTAAATTAGACTGTTATATGATTTATATTTTGGGATATAGACTATGTAGACTACTGGATTGTTTACATTTTGGTAAAAATAATATTTCAGCTGTTTCGGGTTTGTTTATATTTTGGCATGCAAGGTACTTAAGCAACTCAGTGATTTATATTCTGGGCACTAGATTCCGTAAACAACTGTTTATATTTTGGGATATACTGTAGACTATTTAGACTATTGACTACTGGATTATTTAGAATATAGACTATCCCAATTATATTTTGGATTGTTTATATACTGTATTGGGATATAGACTACTTCGACTACTGGATTGTTTGCTTTGAGATACAGACTACTTAGACAACTGTATTGTTTATATTTTGGGATACAGACTACTTAGACTACTGGACTATTCATATTTATTGTTTATAATTTGGGATATAGACTACTGGACCGTTTATATTTTGGGATATAGACTACTGGATTGTTTATATTTTGGGATATAGACTGAAGACTACTGGATTGTTTATGTTTTTAGATATAGACTACTTAGACTTCTAGATTGTTTATATTTTGGGATATAGAATACTGGATTCTTTATATTTTGTGAGATAGACTACTGAATTGTTTATATTTTGGGATATAGACTACTGAATTGTTTATATTTTGGGATATAGACTACTGGATTGTTTATATTTTGGGATATAGACTACTGAATTGTTTATATTTTGGGATATAGAATACTGAATTGTTTATATTTTGGGAT
>JAQMYL010000012.1:33572547-33595791 GCA_030014365.1 Clarias pachynema
ACACACACACACACACACACACACACACACACACACACACACACACACACACACACACACACACACACACACCTCGACCATGCCACATTCCCTACATAGTCCTCCATCATAATCTAGATATAAAATACAGAGGACATGGTTGAGCGAGAAGAACAAACCGTGTAAAGTGTGTGTGTGTGTGTGTGTGTGCACTACTAAATATTTTACTTGTTTTATTATGAATACTAACTTGAATATAATAAAAAAAATTTTAAAAAAGGTAAAAAATTAAAAGTCAAGATTTGGAAACTGTATATTCAGTGCCATGCAAAAGTATTCACATCCCTTGAACTTTTCCACATTATGTCACATTACAACTAAATAACCCTAACTACAATCCAGTGGAACCAACTGGCTTCAGAAGTCACCTAATTAGTAACTACACCTGTCCACCTGTGTGCAATTTAATGTTCTGTCCAAAAATAAAATAAATAAAAATAATCGCAAGCTCTGAACATCGCACAAAGCATTGTTCAATCCATTATCTGAAAATGAAGAGAGTACAGAACAACTGCAAACCATGACCAAGTCATGGACGTCCACCTAAACCGACATTCAGAGAAGCAGCCAAGAGACTCATGGTAACTTTGAAGGAGCTGCAAAGATCCACAACTCAGGTGGGAGAATCTGTCCACAGGACAACTATTATATAAAATAGTTTTAAAAAAAATTTTTTATTTCCGCGCCACTCGGAATCTTCTGCTCTCGGTACAGAATCGTTTACATCTGAGGCTGATCAGCTACTGATGTTACTGTGACACAGAACCTCCGAAGCTTGTTTTGAGCAAAAAGGGGGCGTGTCTACATTGGAGATTTTGGATTGGAGATCTTATATAATATATGAAGAAGGAAAATGCACGCAAAATCTTTTGGTTTACATTACTGACCTCATTTTATCTCAATCTCTAGTATTTTTTTTTTCTTCATCTCTCTTTATTTTATTTCCCTCCTATTAATTTTCTTTACATTGTGTTTTAATCATTGATTCATTGCATGTTGAATCCTTAACACTGACTGGTAGATTTATATAACCTGTTCAAAGATTACAAACAGTGGCTTGTTAGTTGTATTCATGTTTGTGTTCATAATAAAAAAAAGAAAAGGAAAGAAAAGGACTTCGCCATTTGTTCTTCACATATTCGTTCTATTCTAGATCCTCAGATAATTTTCAAAGATTCAGAGATTGATCACGTGCATAAACATTTCTTTTAAACACTGGATTTTCAAACACTCCACACACACGACGGTCAATGATGAATGCAACATTACAGTACTTGCAGCTGCAGGTCCATATTAATTGTGCCGCTGCTTGCGATGTTACGATCTAGTAGCTACACAAAACGTGTCCATTAGATGGCAGTACAACGAGCCCTTGAATGAATGAATCTTTATGAAATAAACCTTTTGGTGACTGGACACCTAAATGAGGCTTCACACCTCACCGTCACTACGATCAGCCGATCAAATATTCATAACTGAATCGATTGAGTGAGTGTGTGTGGGTGTAGCAGCGCTTACTTGGGTGGCTTGAGGTCCCTGTGGATGAGCGCCTTTGGTTTCATGCCGTGGAGATACGAGACACCCTGAGCGCACTGCAGACACCAGCTCATGGCGTGCGACGCCGTGTAGTGGGGGAGAGGCTCTGCGCCGTGCAGCACTGTGGTGAAAAAAGCATGAAAAAATTTTATGAAAAATGAAATGGATTTAATTAGGATTATACTTCACATAAATTATAAAACATAGGGTCAAAAGAAGAAAAAAAAATGACTGCAACCGATAGAGTTTGCAAAATTATTCAGCACAACTTGTGCTGAATAATGAGATTGCAAATGATTGCATAAGTTTTCACTCCTGCTGCTGAGAAACTGCAAACTTTTTTCCCCCTTCCTTCTCTCCCCTCTCTTCAGGAAAGAGGTTATCGCTCTTATTTTAATCTTATAATTCAATTACAGCGCACAAGCCAGTTTTCATTTAGATCTCCAAACCTGAGGAGAAAAGTTGCAGGAGTCGTTGTGAAATGATAGCGAAGCAACTCCTGCATTATTAATTCACCTTTTTAAAAATAATTGGATTTTAGTTCTTTCGAATACACTGCGTACAAGGACGATTTTTATTTTCTCTTTCGTGTCCGCTTTTCTTTTAAATGATTTTAAAAACAAACACTCACCGTTATACAAAGAGCCCCCTTCTGCATACTCCATCACCAGACATACCTACGGAGAGAAGCGCGTTCCCAGTAAGTGTCGACGTATAAACAACAATCAGGATCCGAGCGCATGATTCTACGTCACGTCTAACCGTTCAGACCTTAACAGGAACATTTAACTAAACAAATGTGAAGATAAAAATATAAACCATGGCTCAGAGAAAAAAACTAAAATGGTTCCTGGATATATATATAATAAAATAAACTTTTAGCTGAAGGGTAAAAACGATGACTTACTGGACTCTGACACGATCCGTACAACTTGACAATGTTGGGGTGATTAACACGAGACAGCTGACGAAGCTGGAGGGGGGGAAAAAAAAGGACATAATGAATAAACAAGACATCGAGCCAAGTGAACAAATCATTCGGTAGATTCATCAGTACTGGTACAGGCTGGGAAATTAATGAATTCAACTACACTGTGTAGACGAATATAAGTCTTAATAAATAATGTATAGCATGCGTTAACATTAATGAGAAATTGTGCACGAGAAGGAAACATTTGTTCATGTTCTCTGCTCATTAAAAAAAAAAAAAAGAAAACACTCTCAATCTGTAAGCCAGAGTTAAAACTACGGTACGCGGCAAAATATACAGTGCTGAAACTCGCACATCTTGGACGCATGTTTGCGAGGCATATCTGCAGACGCACGTGTTCCGGGTAGTAAAAATGAAGTCATGTTGTGCAGTTGATGTTGCAGATGAGTCGGAGGAAAAAGTATTCACAGCCGAGTTTTATTTCCACTCACACGGAAGGTATCATGAATAGGGACCGAGTTTAACAGAACACATGCCTTCCCCGTACCGGACCCATTCCTCAGATCTGACACCACCTGATGCAGAATGTTAAAGCAGAGTGTGTTCAACTGTAAAGATCCGCCCAGAACTGTTCCTGCATTAAGCAAGTAAATCGTCTTTTTTTGCAGAAAGACGTGTTAAATCAGCACACCAGTCCTGTGTAAAGGTAGTCCCCTGACTTATGAATGTGCTCCTAGAACGGAATTCGTTCGTAAGTCCGATTTGTTCTTAAGTCCGACAAAGTGACTCTTATACACCTTTGACACGAATATACAATGTAGAGCATACCAATCCACTTGCCTAAATCTCTGCCCCCTTTCCCCACACTGCCATTATGTAGCCAAACACTATAACTGTGCCTAAGGAGTACTTGATATCACAGTCTTGTCTCTGCGTATTTAAATCACGAGGGGAATCCTGGACACTATTTTGTCTCAGCTGTTTTCCACTGTATTGGACTGTGAACTCCGTTTTGTTGAGGAATTTCCGAAATTAGGATTATTCACCATTAGGACAGCTTTACAGGACAGAACCGTGGTCTGTTCGTATCTGCGGAATTCATAACTCGAAATGTTCATAAGTCGGGGACTACCTGTTTGTTAGTTTCTACAACTTTTATCCAGCCATCAATGGCGTCTTGAGAAAACTTTCTACCTTGATGGAATCCAAATGCTGGAATAAGTGCATTAGAGAACTAAATGGAGTTTTCACTCTCGTATCTGTGTCCTATACAATCCCGGTTTGACCGTAGTAGCCCGGAGCCTCTGCTGTAACTAACTTTACAGCTGCAATGCATTCTGGGACTCTCAAAAAAAATCTGCACTACTTCTTCTACACTTGGTTGGATCAAACCAACACCTGAATACAAAGGTCGTCTTTGACGGCACAGCTTTCCTTCACGGTCATAAAGGGGGACAGGGCTCTAAATAAAGAAAGACGTCAGGATTAAACCGGGATTACGTGAAGATCGAGGGAGCTCAAAGGGAAGCGGCTTAAGTCTGATTGGATTGGATCGTACCTCTACGACAAAGGCAGTCCTTTCTGATTCACTCTCTATGGTCTTGATGGCGACGTCTTTGCCTTTCCATTTGGCCTTGCACACGACCCCAAAAGCTCCTCTGCCCACCACCTGAGGAAAGAAGAAGGGAAAAAAAAGACAACAGAGTTAATTTTAAGCATTAATTAAATTAAACCTGCTTCAGCTCTTTACACCTGGGTGGAGTCTGACCAGAAGCCAACTTGTTGTAGTGTCCTCTACAGCGTCCTGTGAGACAGGGTTTCAACAGGATATCGATAACTCGAGAGCCTGGACTTTTTGGTTCTGCGTTCACATGGAGAATTAAGATTTTAGTAAGATCTCTAAGGGCGTTTTCACATTAATGCCCCGGGATCGTTTCGAAGTACACTTCACTCCCAGAGTCTGGTCCATTTTGGCCAGTTAGAACACAATCATTCCGTGCTCGAAACAGTCCTCGAATCAGACATGGAAGCTGACTGTACCTGGACACGCAAGTCGGTCTGCTCCGAAATCTCAGTGTGTCGAGTAGCACGCACCAATCTTATCCACAAATTAGACATGCATAGCTGATACAGTAGGAAGGGATAGCGCAGATTTAGATCCCCCCGCATAAAACATTAATAATATTAGTCATAGCGTGAAAGTTAACTTCCTCTTTCTCTTCTTCTCGTGTTTAATGATGGCTCACAAGACATGTCGGTCCATGCTGCCACCTGCTGTATCGAAGTGCGGAAAAATACACAAATGTACGTGAGTATGGAGAACCAAAACAATGTGAACGCTGGGGAGAGGGGAGGAGTCAAATGCACGGGACAAATCAATTGTCCCTAATGTGAAAGAGTTGGTAGTGGTCATGTAGTCGTATGTGTACAATGAGTACAACAGGGGGCTCAGGACACAACCCTGGGGGGCTCCAGTGCTAAGGGTGAGGGAGGCTTAGACATGTCTGCCCTTCCTTGCTGCCTGTGGTCTGCCAGTCATAAAATTGGAGATCCACTGACACAGAGATGGGCCGAGACCCAGGTGCTCCAGCTTGGTGGTGAGTGTGGAGGGAATTATAGTGTTAAATGCAGAACTGTCGTCGACAAAGTATCCAGGTGAGTGAGTGATGGCATCAACTGTTGAGCGGTTCGGGCGGTAAGCAAACTGTTGGCATGACTAAATTGTGCCGTGCCCAGAGACGATCACTCCCCCCCTCACTTACCGGCCAGCATCACATCGTTTTTGTGCATTTATTTTGGCAGTACTTGGGTTTTTGTGAGCCATCTTTAAACACAAGAGAAGAGAATGGGGATGTTAACCTTCACGCTATGCCTAATAATATTATTCGGGGGAAGAAGAAGAAAAAAAAAAAAAAGTCCTGTGAAGGTCAGAGAATGAGACTGGCGTGTGCTACAAGCATACAGAGATTCTGGAGGAGGCAGACGGCACTGATTACGTTGTGTCTAAACATCCATGCTCAGGACGGTTGATGAGCTCGGAATGATTGTTTTCTGACAGGTCAAAATGAACCAGACTTTTAAGGGTCAAGCTTTCTCTGAAACGATCCAGGGTCCCTAATGTGACAATGTGGATCACCAGATAAGGTGAACCACAAGGGTTGCGTGGCTCACCCAATACAGGGAGCGTTTCACTGGACGGACGCAAAATTAGTACATACGAGTCATCGAGGAAAGAATGCGTCTTTTTTCCTGAACCTAGGAAGTTAAAAACCTTATATCGATGTCCGTGACACTAAAGAACGAGTACAAAATAAATATCTGTTGTTTATTACAGAAACACATTGAATGACAAATACATTTCTGTATAACGTGAGTGGCTCCACAAGATGAAGCTGGACTTATTCCCAGACTGGCTACACTGTATGGATAAAAGTATTTGGCCAAACCTACAATGATGTTGTATCCAAAAAGATATATCCTCCTGAGACCTAAATGTCCTCGAATATGTCCTATATACAGTCTGTATATATACACACAAAGTCAGCCAAAAAAAATTATACAGACTCTTCAGGAAAAGTAAAATTGTATACATTGTTTTGTCTGACTCTTTTGGTGTATGTATATATATATATATATATATATATATATATATATCCTCTACGGCCGCTTTGTGTTCTCTCTACAGTATTAAAAAATTATACAGTGTTATATTTTATATGGAAGCTTAGCAGAAATTACGTTAATATTTATGTTACAAAGTTAGTAAATTATTTAGTTTTTTAGTAGTTTAGCGCTAAAACGCATGAGAAATTATTGGAGGATATTTGCGGTTTTCCGTGAAAAATTATTAGTTAGGTTCTGAGGAAAAATCTGCGAATAACTGAGGCTGCTAACTCTGAACCGCGACTTTGCTGGGGTTGCCGATCTGTATGTATGCACATGTCATTCAAAGATTTTTCCTCAGAACTGTTCGGTATAATTCTTTTGCCACACTTCGTTCTGGTTGAAGACATCATCTGATTAAATTCATAGTTTTCAGCTATGAATAACGAGAAACAGTCAGGAGAAATCTGGGTTTCAGGAGGACCCAGTTAATTTTTTTACAGCTATAACAGCTTCTACACTCTTCTAGGACGTCTGACCACATGATTTCAGGAGTGTTTCTATGGGAATTTGTGCACATTCACTCTGTCGAGCATTTATGAAGTCGGGCGCCGATGTTGGACTAGAAGGCCTGGCTCGCGATCTCTCCGTTCCAGTTCATCCCGAAGGTGCGAGGTCAGGGTTCTGTGCGAACTCATCAAACCGTGTCCTCTACTGTATAGTCCTCGCTTTGTGCCCTGGAGCACAGTCATGTTGGAATAGAAAAGGGGCCTCCAACAAACTGCTGTAAGCACAGCATTGTCCAAGATGTCTTGGTAAGCTGAAGCATTGAGATTGCCCCTCACTGTGGCCTGATTGACTGAAACACCTCAATTCAATAATAAATAGGTTTGGACGAACTCTTTTGTCCACATAATGTAGTAAAGACATGTAGCTTTTACATTTTTTCAGATCAGATCACATCATTCATCACATCACATGATTATCAAATCTCACCTCTTCCACTTCGATGTCTGCATATTCAATCTCTTCGAAGGGATACCCAGGAGGCGTCTCGAGCATTTCTGCGGACGGGACAGACATGGCTAGCCTGCTAGCTAGCTAACAAACACCAAGCATTAAAAACACGACGGTGGGGGAAATATAAACGCTTTCCAACCGAACGCTAGGGACATTCAGTAGGCAGCGAGAAGGACGTCTCCTGTGGGGAAGAGAACCAGGGGACCGGGCTGTCCTGCCAGGCCGGGCATCTCACACGCAGACAGAGAGACACACCGACCGGGGTTTCTGCAGCAACTTTGGAAAGTTAGCCTAGCTAGCTGGCAAAATAACTAACAAGCTAGCATAGCAGGACCGGGCTAACAAGTTAGCTTAATAAAAAACAAAAGTGCGAAGGACGTGGCAGGAGACAGACACGTTACCTGTCGGTGTGCAAAAACGTGTTTAAAAAGGCAACAAGTGGAGTTTTTTTTTTTTTGCGCCGGAAACATAAACTGAATAAAAGTAAAGCGACAGCCGATTAATGCGCGCTGGAGCCGTTAGCTGGTTTGCTAGGCCGCTTAGCTTAGCTTAGCTCACAGCTAACACAGCTTCCCCCGACATTGGGTTTTCTTTTTCAAAACGTCTCTCCGTCTCACACACGGCTTCCCACCCATTCCACCACCCGCATGAACTTTAACTCGTCCCCTCCATGTTGTTGTTGTTGTGTGTCTCTGCGTGTGTGTTGTTTCTGCCCCCCGGTGCAAAAGCGGCTTATTTTTTTTTCCTGGAGCTCCAGGAAGTGAGTGTGCGCTCTCTGTCTGTGCGGCGCGCGCACGGCCGCGTGCCGAATCCCCACGTATTCCCTAAGTAGCGCGCTAGAGAGTGCGCGCGAGGCTTTATGAGGCGCCTCGTGTAGCGCGCGCGCACAGGGTGAATGCGGCGCGTTGGAGACGCGGCCCTGAACTCGTTCCAGCCCCTGAGCCCGTCTGGAGATGTGGAGCTGCGCGTGCAGAAGGTTACACGGTTACACACAGTACAAATTCACTTTCCCTTTTTCTCAACTAACACACACACACGTGTTTCTATGATGATTCTATGTAGTGTTTAATGTATTGAACTTATGTTTTATTTTTTGTTTATATTAACAAAATATTGTCTTTGAGTCTAGCAAATTAGTTAATAATAATAATAATAATAATAACAACAACAGCAATGGCAAAAAGAATGCATAAATGTAAAAAGTATTTCTATGTTTATTCACAAAAGCAACAACAACAATAATAATACTTAGGAATAGCAATAAGAATGTATAAAGAAAACAAAAAAAATTATATATTTCTATACTTATTGTTTATTTCTACTGGTAATACAAAAAACACAACAACAGCAATTGCAATGGGAATACATTAAGAAAACAAAAAGAAAAATGCAGATATTTCTATATTTATTTGCAGGAAAACAAAAACAACAACAACAACAACAACAATAATAATAAACAATATCAGCAGTGGCAATAAGAATACATAAAGAAAAACAAAAACAATATGTATTCATTTCTTTATTTATTCACAACAACAACAACAAAAAACACAAAAAGCTACTACTACTACTTCTTCTTATAATAATAAACAATATCAGCAATAACAATAAGAATACATTAAGAAAAACAAAAAGAATGATGTGTGCATTCCTATATTTATTCACAACAACAAAACAACAACAATAATAACAATAATAGTGATAATAATAAGCAATATCAGCAATAACAATAAGAATTCATAAAGAAAAACAAAATGAATATATGCATGTACTTCTATATTTATTCACAATAATAAAACAACAACAATAATAATAACATCAGCAAATGCAATAAGAATGCACAATGGAAAACAAAAAGAAAACATGTAGATATTTTTATATGTATTTACATTAACAAACCAACAAGATCAGCAAACATAAGAATACATAAAGAAAAACCAAAAAGAAAACTTTTTATGTATTTCTATATTCATTTACAACAACAACAACAACAATAATAATAATAATAATAATAATAATAATAATAAACTGCCAAACATTTGAAACTCCAAGTATGTATTGTATAATTATGTAACAGTTTTATTTAGTATCTTATAGTCCTTTTGGAGGAAAAAAATATACTTATTTAAAATGAAAAAGAACTGGTGATACGTAGTCATGAGTTGCTGAATCATACACCCTCAGGTACACGTTCATACTCCATCAAGTATATTTATTTATCTCGAGGCTTTGGGTGACCTTGTGCCCTCCGCCCTGGGCCCTGGGACCTGCGACGACGATGAAGAAAATTATTACCAAATCAAATTTGCCCAGTAACTTGAATGCATGACTTCAGTGGTCTAAAAATAAACACAGAATTTCAAACATCATTTGCTGACAGCTGAATATGATCCCTATTAATCACCAGCTCTGGAAAAACTCGACCAGCAGTTGGTCACAACAAAACCAGGCCACCTGAGAGGAACCCGATTCTGCGTGTACAACTGATGTGTTGCGCTGCAGCTTGAAGACACTTAACGCACATTATATGTTTTTTTTTTTTTTTCCTCCTAATGTGGAGTTTTCTCCCGGAGAATAAAAGGAAAGCCCTGTTTTTTTTTTCAGACTGTATTTATAATGTTAACAATAACAACATGTCGTTTAACAGTTTTTGTTTTGTTAATAAACTCCTCTGCGCTGTTGCTGATCTCGTCCTTGTATTTGAATGAGCGAAACAGCGCCCCCTAAATTTAATGTGGTGAATATGTGGCCATACACGGTATTGCACTCTTACTGTCGACTGAAAACAAAAAACCTGCAGTTTCTCGAACGACCACTAGGCTCCGAAAAAGTGAGTCGATCCTCACAGAGCCCCATTTTAAAATGTCCAACTTTAGGACAGAAATAAACGTTTGCAGCCTGGCACGTTTTGGGGATTGTTTTTTATTATTATTTTTTATGTTATTCATGAGTTAAAATAGCACCTCCAGGGTCGAGGGTTCGATTCCCGCCTCAGGTTTGCATGTTCTTCCCATGTTTAGTGGGTTTCCTCCAGGTTCTCTGGTTTCCTCCCACAGTCTAAAGACATGCAGATTAGGCTAATTGGCATTCCCAAATTGTGTGTGTGTGTACAGTATGTGTGTGTGCTCTGCGATGGATTGGCATCCCATTCAGGGTGTACCCTGCCTCGTTCCCTGTGATCCCTGTGAACTTACCTAGGACCCCTGTGACCTTGTATACAGGATAAAGTGGTATAGACAATGAAAATATAAGAAAAGTTAGCTAGCTAGCTTGTGGTTAGGTGGGAAGGTTCCAACCAACAGCCAGGCTTCATTTCTTTCAACCATTTGACAATTTATGGCACCAAGATGGTGCAACACCATTTTCTTCAAAAAAAACTTTTAGATGCCATCACAAAGTGGTTGTGTTTCCTTTTTATATAATCTATGGTCTTGCCTGAGGGGACGCCAGTCCGAGTTGATACTCTTTATGAAAAAACCCAAAGGATTAACCAATTATATCTTCCAGAACTATGGCAAGGGAAGCTAGACACTCTTTAGCTTCACACCAATCAAATCATGACAGATTGTTATTAATATCAACGTTAGCGTGGAGGATGGAAAATGGTGGGTGGTTATTTTTTTTTATTAATTAATTATTTTATTTTTTTTAAACTTACTTATCACTACTATCACAGCAACTTAAAATCAAATCTGATAGCAGGCCAATACCAAAACTAGACGGAGAGGAAAAAGGAGGGATTTGGACTTGATCTGTATTCTATACTATTTCTATTCTACATTATCTCTTTCTCTACTTCATTTGCATGTAGTTATTTGGCAGAAGTTATTTGATTTTACAGAGTCCAACTCCAAGCACTATTTCGGATGGTATTTATGGTTCGTACAAAATCCGATATTTGTGAGTTAATTAAGGCCACCTTGCAGTAATGCTCCTGAAATATACTGTAAAAACACTGAGGTCTGCTTTTAGTTTTTCTCGTCCCTGAGCCGTAATCAGGCAAATGATTAACATTGATCAAAAAAACCTCCAGGCAGTCGTACCTCATCGCATTACAACTTATAAAGGTGTGACGCTAATAGCCGGCGCGCGCACGCAGGTAGCATCCAAATCCCTCTGCAATAATCCGATCTAATGACTGAGCTGAACGACTCATAAAAATGTCTTCCATGACCTTCTGAGAGGAAGCGGCACACACAGGCATATGGCGAGGGACCCGCATTCCGAGCCGGCGGTGTTTGTTTGCCTGTTGCCGGGTTATCTTCATCACAGACCCCCCCCCCCCTCCCCCCCACCTGCCTGTGTGTTTACTTTGATAGGAGATTACATCCGAGTAGCTAAGTAGCTTTGTCAAAACGTATTTGCCTCATTGCTTGACATGTTATGTTGTGGTTTATTCTGCACATGGAAACGAAAAAAGAAAAAAAAAAAAAAGGAAGGCGTGTATGAAATGCAGGGCTGGAACTGGCCATGAGCGAGAACTAAGGTAATGTTTTGGAAGGTTTTTCTGCCTCCTAAAATAGAACATTCTTCTTCTTTAAATTTTTTTTTTTTTTTTTTTATAGCTGCAATATACTGTACAAACTAATGAACACTGCAGCTCTATCATTTTTTTTCTTTTACATTTTTTCAATATGAATTCAGTTCACTGTGATATACCAGGCAAATACATTCTAGGAAATAGTGATATGTCCCTCATTTTTACGAAGATGATAAAAAAAAACTATATTTCAAAGTAAATGGTTCACTCTTAAAAAAGCGACATCAAGTCATTTTCCTGTGTCATGGTTTAAGAAATATGAATTCTGAAGAAATTTTCAACAGATAATGTTGAACTAATCAAAATGAAAAAGTAAGAGGAGTTTATGGCAGAATGGACAATATTAAAAAAACAATATGGTGCATGTTCAGCACTGACAAAAACAAACAAACACACAAAAATTGTACTGTAATGAATGTCTGAAATCTAATTCATAATTTAGTTTTTCCTTTTTACATTAAGATAAGGTAAAATTATAATCATGCTCAATACAGCTTTACTTTATTGTGGATAACTCATGTCTTCATGGCACGTAACACCTAGAGCATTTCTTTAGCCAAGTTTTGTTTTCATTTTTTTCTTTCGTTCTTATATTTTTTTATTTAGTTTTTTTTATTAAACATATTTAGGGCTCAGGATTGTACAGTACAGAGTGAAATATATCCTTTTTTCAGCACAAAATAGGCAATATGAGGAAATAGAATTTTATTTCATTTTAATTTAATTTTATTTCATTTTCATATTTAATGAAAATTCATTCATATTTAATGACAATTCATTCATATTTAATGAAAATATTGAAACATTTCATTTTCATTTATACACATGTCTGAGTAAAAAAAAAGGGTCACATGAGCAAAGAAATAGCACACATACGCATGTTTCTATGAGCTAAAAATAATAATAATAATAATAATAATAATAATATGCTCATTTTAAGAGTTCTACATTTTTGTGATGTCATTCCTATATTTCTGTAGTGATAAAATTTACATGGCATAAAAGTAATGATAACTTTTGTTCATAAATGTTTTATTAAAGTTTTAATTTTTAAAGTCCAGCTCATCTGTCTTGGTATCAGTAATAAGGAAAACATTCTGATTATGCGTTTCATCTTATGCCCCATTTAGAGCCTCGTATTCCCTGACCAGGAAAAAGCAGCAAGGCAACTTTCATCCTTTTCAAGCTGCAAAATGTTTTTCTAACACGGAGTGGCGCTGTTGCTCTTTCAGCATTTTTCCCCCTACAACACCCCCCCCCCTCCCCCTCCCAATGCACTTCCTTTGGGACTGAGCGTTCCTTTTCGGAGGCATCCTGTCCATGATTAAGTGTTTGGCCCAACGTGAGCAGCACAAATTTTCAGGCATGCATGCCTTACTCGTGCAATTAGAATACCTCCATTAATATGCTTTTTTGGTTTCGCAAGCATCAGCACTGCCCCGGTGCTTTGGATGTGCTCAGAGATTGATGCCGTATAACACTCTCGCACCTGACCAACATTCGTCTTTGGTTTTTAGCGCACGGATGTCACGAGGATCTGTGGCGTAAATAAGACTAATGCTGTTTGATCGGAGTGCATGCACAGAAAAAAAAAAAAAAAACCCAAAGTGATCGTTTTCAAAAGCCTAAGTAGAGCAATTCCCTGCGAGACACCAAGATGGGCGAAAACAGAGTGGGCATCAGGGGAACTGGAGCGAAGTAGTTTTGGTAAATCATTTTAACTTTACCTAAATGGCCCGTTCATTTGCTCTGAATTTATGCGACAGACAGAATAAATCAGTGTAAAACATACCGCCCAGCTAACCATTATTATAAATGTGATGTACACGCCTCCCATAAATAGTGCGGCTGGGAACAGCAAGGCCTGGGGTGTGTGTGTGTTTTATACTTTACACTTGAAACCAGCTACATACAGTAGATAGACAGACTGACAGATAGATGGATAGACAGATCAGACATTCCTATCCTTGTGGTAATATTTGACCGGTCCCCATAAGGACATTTTTTTTCTACAAAAAAAGCAGCACCTTCTCATGTTCTCGGTGAAAAACACCTCGCCCTATTTGGACGTTTTAGTTTTTTATTTCCCAGAGAAAATGTTTTTTTTCCCTATAAACTGAATACCACTGCTTTTTACTAGTGTATGCACAGTTTGGCTCAAATTCAGACATGCAGCGTAAGAGAATGAAAAATGGGCTGTGCTCACAGGAGAGTGTAAATAATGACCACACAAGGTGAGTTTACACCTTTGTGTGTGTGTGTGTGTGTGTGTGTGGCCAGACTTGGACTAAGAAACTTAGAGTCCATTGTTGTGTGTGTGCATTATACGCAGCAATGATGACAACAACAAGGTAATAATAATAATAATAATAATAATAATAATAATAATAAACAATAATAATAAACAATAATAATAATAATAAACAATAATAAATATTTCCTCATTATTATAATCATCATTATTATTATTATTAGTAGGAGTAGTAATTAGTAAGTAATAGTGACAGTAGTAATTGTTCTATATAGCTATGGTAGGACTAACGGTAGTATTATATGTACTAGTTATAATAGTAGTGCAGAGATTAATAGAAGTAGCAATTGTAGTAGTATTAGTGATAAAAAAAAATAAAGGTGTTACTAGTACTAGTACTACAACACTAGTAATAATGATAAGTAGTGGTAACAATATTACAGTTGGCAGTAGTAATAATCGCATTGATGAGTAATAGAAGCAGTACGATTAGAAGTAGAATTAATAGCAGTACTAAAAGTAATGCAAGTAACAAAGTTTGAAGTAGTAATAACAGCAGTTCAATGAGTTATAAAAGTAGCAGAAATAGTAGAAAACACAATACTACTACTAATAGTAATTAATAATAATAAATAATAATAATAATAATAATAATAATAATAATAATAATAATAGTGCTAAAAGTAATAGTAGTTGTACTGGTTGTAGTAGATGAATAAATAGTAATAACAGTAGTAATAATAATACTGTGAGGAGTAAAATAAGGCAAAGCAGGAGTATTAGCATTAATTGTATAATTATTATTATTGTTGTGTTAATTGTAGTAGAAGTAATACTGAAAGTAGTGCTAAAAGTAATAGTGTTAGTAGCAGTAGTAGTAACACTAGTAATAATAATAATAATAATAATAATAATAATAATAAATTATATAATAAAACCATTTATATTAGTTTCATATTAAAAGTAGAGCTAAGACGTATTAGAGTAATAGTATTAGAGGTAATAGAAATAACACTTGTTGTAGCAGAAGTAATAGTAGTAGTAATAGTAATAATAGTAGTAGTGGTAATAGTAGTAGTATTGCTAAACATAACACTACTAGTAGTGGTAACAGTAGAAGAAATAGTAATGTTAGTAGTAATAATACTGCTAAGAGTATTAAAAGTAGCATTAGTAGTTGTTGTAATAGTACTAGTTGTATTATAGACATGGAGGAAGAAGTAAAGCTAATAGTAGTAGTAGAGTTAGTAGTAATAATAATAGATGTAATACTACTAGTACTGGTAGTAATATTACTGCTAATGGAAATAATAATAATAATAATAATGCAGAAATAATAATAATTTATATTAATAACAAACAAGAACCATACTGTTTATAATAATTATTCTTTTAAATTAGTAAAAATAACAATAATAAATAACAGTCAACAACAAGAATAATATTACCATTTGTCATAGCGTATTATTAGTAGTAGGAGTATATAAGTATTATTTCCCCGTTAGCATCCATTCATTTATTTATTCTAAGCAGCATGAGAAGCACGCGTTATGGCCGAGACATTTCCGAATTTGCCCTTCAGAAGAAAGTGTTAGTGTCTTGTCCTGTCGTATAGCGAGCTGGGTGACAGAGCTGCTGTTGGCGCTCTCAGCTGGAGGCCGGCTGCGGTGTCGTGCAGACTGACTGCTGAGCACGGCGACCAGCTGAGACTGACCTTTCCGGATCATTCCGCCCGGGCTGGGAAGACATCACGCTTGATAAGTGGTGGTGGGCGAGAGCAGGATCTCATCGGGGGGTTCGGGGATACATGGAAACGAGTCATGCCTTTTTTGCAGACCACACAGATGCCTGATATAACGCCTCCATCGTCTCACTACTGGGATCATTTGTCAAAGCTCAGGAAGGATCCGAGTGACCTTTTCTGTTTGGAAAGGTGATGTCGCATCACGGGTTCTCCATGCCGGGGCTTTTATCCGACACGTGTACTCATTATGAACCTGCCAAACGATGGCAGACGGGATATTACTGAAGTGCTGGAGCAACATTTTTTCCCCCCCTTAACGATGTGAAGATACTTGAACGCGGACAAAAATAAATGAGGTCGAGTCGGAGCAGCGGTCTTCGTCCAGCTGGGTTGCAGCTTGGGAAGTGAAGTGACGACAAACCTTCTGCGTTTCTTCTGGGATCGCTTTCCAAGGCTTATTAGCTCCTGGATGCATTTCTGATCTATAGTAATTCCATCACAACCCAGGCATCACAATGTCTCGGGCTGAATCTTGTAATCGTATAACGTTCGGATTTACATTTATTCATTTAGCCGATGCTTTTATCTGGTGAGACTTAGAGGGGAAGTCGAAAGCGAAGTATCAAGCTAATAAAAGAGTAGACGGCGTCAAGAGCGCGGCAGAACTAAGCGTCTGTAAAAGTCACCAGGAACAAGATGGAAGAATTGACAGAAGTGCAATTAAATGGAAAGGTCAGAGCAAGTCCCAGCGCTCTAAACACCAGTCACGAATCAGTGGCACGATCTTGCAAGTCGAAGAACGCTAAACTGCAGTAATAGCAGTAATACTCCACAATAGCAGTGATACAGTAATACACATAAGTGCCAGGATCACAGGTCATTGATCATCTCAACAGATAAGAGCGAGGCAAAAAAGAAGAAGCCTGCACACACACACACACACACACACACACACAGAGCCAACCGTCCATGCCTGACGGATTCCCATGCAGCGTTTGTTTGGAAAGGACAGCAGGTTTCTGCTCGATGTAACTGCTGTAACCTTACTGCAAGAACAATCTCCTAAAGACTATCTGGAGCTCGGGAAAAGTTAGCAGACCGTAAACTGCAAGTGGCCGAAACGACACGTGCCGGAGAGCAAAAATTGCTGCAAACCGCAAGCAATCTCTCCCATCCAGTTGTAAAGGAAACGAGGCCATCAAACCATGGGTCAGAAAACTGCAACCGACTGCAGCTGATCTCGGGTCAGGAGTGATTTCTGAGACGGGTTCATCTTCCAGACATTATGGTTCATATTATTGGTTATGGTTATATCCCCATCAGGACAGTGTTGATACTTAAATAAAGATTTAATATGTTCGCAGGGACACTTCAACATCTGTATGCTCGAGAGTTATCTAGTGATGTGCAGACTGACGATGTTCATTAAAAGAACTGCTGGGGAAAAAATAATTGACCAATTACAGCCTTGATCTTGTGCAACGCGATCATGTTCCTCACCTAAATGTAATGTGTTCTTTTATTTGGATGGGAATAAAACACTTGGTGTGGGGAGCATGGGTGGCTATTAGAAAAATAATCAACGATGTAAAGTGGAGTTGCTTTCACAACTTTCAACTTAATCCCTGCTATCGTTTATGTTACAGGATCTATACAGTCAATGCCATTGTTCTCTTGATGACATCCATTTTACTTTTTTCAAACGGCGCACTCACACATTTTTGGGAGCGATGTAACACCTTCGTGATGCCTGTGATTCGCTGTAGAGCCATCATTGATGTGAGAGCGCTAAGTCCCTCCCCTCTGAGAGAGCTCGGCCAATCAGCTCCCCCTAGCTCCTGGCTGCAGGAGGCTACAGCATCACCCAGGATTCGAACTAATCGGGCGAGTGCTTTACCGCTGTGCCACTCAAGGTCTCCAAACCAGGACTTGCATGTGCAGAAAAACAGAACACAGTTATAAGAGTAAAAACTCCCTGTTTATCTCTATATAGTCCACTGATACACCATTGCACTTATCCCACTTATCCCAGTAGTTATAAGTAGTTATAGTTACTAGTTTTTACTAGTGCTTGGGTACCATCAAGGTGGAAATTTTTCTCAGTACGCCGAAGCCATGATCGGACACATCTGAAACGCTGGCCTCCCAGGAACTCCTTCAACAGCTCAGGCATGTGGAAATGTGAGGTCTTAGAGTGAGGTCAAGGGGCGTGGCTATAATTGCCAGACGAGTTCCTGGAACTTGCAAGTGGTGTTCATGAATGATTGAGTGCACAGTTCCCTTTATCAAGTTGACGACAAGTTGTCCTTTGGATTTTCAGGAATAAGGGGCTGAATCTTCAATGGAGTAACTGCAGGGTCGGTCGGGATCATCACTCACGAACTTTAAATCTTTAAAACCTTTAAACCTTTAAAGCCTTCTTTAAAACGTTTGCACCACTCAAATGCTGGAAATCTTCTGTAAATATCAGATTTACTCCTTCATTCAGAAGAAATTTCATCACGTCCTGGTTTGACTTGAACGCTCCTCATACTATATTATTGAGAATGAAACCATTAATACCTGTATAAGCCAGGCAACTCAGCCTGTTTAAAACGCTTGTCAATGGACGGCGCCATTACAAAGCACGCACTGACATTGGAGACTCCTTACATAACCCTTCTCCTTACTAATCAATAGTCATTATGTGTAACTATAGAATGATATAGCTATTATAAGGCATTAATATTAACTCTTATTTTGAGAGGAGACAGCCTTCACCTTCTGTCCAATCAGAATAGGATTTTATAGTGCATGCCAAATTAAATTTTGTCTGTAGTTCATTAGTTTTTAATATCAAGTTGTCAACATCTTTAACCAGAATCTGTGTTAAATCTAAGAAAAAAAGTTCACTCTGATTAAAATTCCTATCTATTTTCTCATTAAATCGATCTCATTTTTGGTGTGCTGAGAAGAACCACTAATGCTGAACTCAAACAGCTTTTCCTGCAAAAAAAAAAAAAGAAGCTAATTTGGGAATATCGCTTATATACAAATGAGAGTCGCTCTTGCCTATCGAGCAAATGTATAAAAAAGTTGTTTCGATCCATTGACAATAAAGGTCATCATTTGAATCAGTACAAAATGAGGCCAGTTTGTACAGTAATAAAAACACCACTTATGGAAACAGAACCCTGAACCTCTTCCATGTGCTTGGGGATCGTCACGATGGCAGGCGGTGGGAGTGTAAATAAAAGTCGGAGTGGGATTTAAAAATTTTTTTTACAGAGAGTCATAGTTTTACGACTTATTTACTTTTTCTTTTGTCGAGGGAGTTGCTAAGGGCCTTATGAGAGTGTTCTTGTAATGATGTGATGGCGAACGCTCTCGAGACCAGAACTGTGGCGGAATAGTGGAACGTCTGGTAATGAGTCGTGGGGGCCAGAGTATCACCATTATCAGTCTCGGAGAGGGAGCAGGTCTGCTCAAAACGCTCCGGCTCTGGAGTTTTGCTCCTTATGACACACACATACACTGTTTTCTTTGTTTGTTCTGCCGCATTTATTATGCAGCCCCATATCTCAAAGAGAATAAATCATTTTTAAAGGTGATTTATGCCAAGCGGACGGTGACCAGAGCAGTAGATTAGTTCTTTAAAGCCATCCTCTGGGATTTGCGCTGTAAACACTCGCTTTATCCACAGCACAGAGGTCGACTGTTTTCTTTTTGTCGTCAACTCTGAAAAGAAATGACTCGCCGTTCGACCAAGATAAGAAAGCTAATATAGAGAGGGCTGTTTCAAAACACATGATTATGTCTAAGATCTGGAATTCCTAAGTGTATGGAATGACGAACAGGAATAATACAAACTGGGCAGGAATAACAAAACAGAGGCTAGCAGCGATACTTCTTTTACAAATGAAAAGACATGAATATAAGGTTTCCTCCATATCAGATTACTATTATGATGATAAACAAGCAATGTTTTCCCGCGAAACCAAGAACAGGTTGTAAAGAAAGAAAAAAAAAAGGATAGATATTAGATTTTAGTCTTGATTCAAATATCTCCAGGAGCCGGCACTGTGGAACACTAGAACAGATGAAACCAAACAGTCCTTCTGGTAAAATTCTACCTCTCTGTCAAAGAAAAAAAAAAAGTCCACTCATTTTGCGGTCACTGGCACTCCGACCAGGGACAGTGATAAGGAAAGAGTGCCCTTCGTAATGAAAGTAGAAGCACTTAATTTAAAAAGAGTCTCACGAAAAGAAGACGAATGTCGAAAAAAAAGAGCGAATTAAAAAAGAAAAACAGGTCGAGTCTGGCCAAACAGGATAAGAACGAGGCAGTTGGCTAACGTCTATATCTGCCGAGCCGAACGCTGCCTCCTCCACACTCCAGGCAGACATGGAGCAAGGACATTCTTGTTATTTGTGATAATTCCTCTGCCTATCTCCACCCTCCTGTGCCCTTTAGGAGAGAGGGAAAGAGTGATAAAAAGGAGTAGATGAGTAAAAAAAAAAAAAGAGTCTTAAGAGAAGCTTTCTGTCATGCCGGAATCTTCACATAGCAGGGAACTCATTTCCTTTCAGTGCCACCGGGTCAGGTGTTCAGGCCACAGTGGAATTTGGTGGGATTACGGTTACCTCGTTAGCGGCAGGTCTTCAGGGTTAACTGTCTGCGTCTGGGGTGAAATGCTGACTTGTTCTCCCCAGACCTGCAGAGGGCATGGTGGGTATCATGGAGGAGTTTTATGACTGAATATGAGTTATGTAATCGAATGTAATGTAATATAAAAAGTTTCTCTCACAGTCAAGGAAGTGTTGCCAATGTAGTCATTTGCATCCAACAACCAATCACCATTGTTCCTAATAAACAATCGCTGAGCATCACTGCTCCTATTAACAACTCACTGAACAGCACTGTTCCCAATAACAGACCACTGATCAGCTCTGCACGCAACAACCAATCACTAATCACCACTGCAACCAACGACCAAAAACTGCTCACCACTGTTCCCAATAGCTAACCACTGATCACCATTGCTTCCAATAACCAACCATTGCTCACCACTGCACCCAACAAGCAATCACTGATCAGCACTGTTCCCAATAACCAATCACTCATGTTCTTCCTATTAATCAATCACTGATCACCCTTATCTCCAGGGGCTGATCCCTGATCACCATTGGTCCCAGATGCTAATTCTTAATCACCATTTTTTAGCGACCCACCACTCTTCACAAGTAGTTCCCAAAGACCAAACCCTGATCCTCATCGTTCTCAACTCTGATCACCATAATTCCCAACAAACGATCAATGATTGCTATTGTTTGTTTCACCTATGCACATTGTTGTTTTAAACATAATTAAATATGAGTTATTCTATATGTAACTATTTCACTGGAAATGATTATAACTTAAAATATCATGATGATTATAATCGTCTTTAGAAAACGAGGTAACGTTTCGAAATGCAGCATGAAACAGTGAAGGTGCTTTTAATAAAAGCTTTAAAATATACTGCCTGTGGCCATGTTTATCTGCCAGACTTTTGATGACATCGCCAAGCACGCTTATCAGAAAATTCACATGGCTGGTAATTAAGTTTGCATTTTATTTTACTTCTAAATGTTCTTGTGAAGAAGAGTTGTGGGGAATTTAAATGTAAACATAATTTCAGTAAACGTCTCCCGCCGCTGTTTTGCCGGCTCCGGTTGTTATCGGCTGTTTCCCTTTTTTTTGGGGAGCTATTCCGATAATGTAGCTCATTAAGCTATCATCTAGCTGAATTAGTTAAGCTGTACATTAAACAGAAGCCAATCTCAGTGAAATTGCTTTTTGAAACGGAAGTACCGACTTTTTAAAGCAACTTAATGAGAATCATGAAGACAGTAGCTTATAAGGACCGGGTTCAATGATCCAAACCGAAGACCGAACACTGTCTATTTTGGCATGCTTTTGCACCCAGACTCATGTTCTTGCATCATCCAAACACATTGCTTTGCAAGAAAACAACTGCTCTCTGAGGAAGCGAATTATCTGAGCTTGCGAAACAAAGGCTATGGCTAGATTTCCATTCAAACCTGTCATAATATTCAAAGTATTGTTTCAAAGGAAGGTGAAACAAAATGAACGAATCTGTGTTTCAATCAACTGCAGTCGTAATCCTGAAATATGTATATAAATATTAAGCAAATCCCTTTTCTAGACATTTAGCTAATCCTCAACAAATCTTTACAAATGCTAAGCTAATGCTCAACGCTGGTACTAGATCTTTAGCTTATCCTCAATCAAACATTGTTTTTAAAGATTTAGCTAATCAATACCGTTTCAAGAGCTACATTTCGACAATGTTTAAATAAGTTTAGCTTGTCCTCAATGCTGTTTACAGATGCCTGACTAATCCACAATATTGTATATACACATGTTTGGCTAGTCCACAGTGCTGAATCGAAGGTTATATTCAACACTGTTAAACCTCTTAAGCTAATCCTCAACACAACAAAGTTCAACAAAACCATGAATAGATTTTTTTTTTAAAATCTTTGCTTATATGTGTTCGCCGCTTTTGCAAAACACTATTTATGTATATATAGCTAATCCTGAATTATATCATTGTTGTTCTGCTAATCCTAAACACTGTTAAAAACGTTTGGCTAATCCTCAAGATGATCTCAATGGTTCGTTCTTTCTTTTAGTTATGTTTAGCTATGCTTCCTCATTGCAGGTGCTAAACATCCAACTCAACAGGAAGTTAAGCTAATCTTCACAACGCAAAAGAAAAATTGTTTAGCTAATCCCCAACACTTTAAAGACAGTTGGCTAATCTTGAAAACTGGTAAAAATGGTATGCTAATCCTCAACACAACAAAGTTAATCACAAAAACATAAACATCTTTTTATTTTTTTTTTATTTTTTTTTTATTAAATCAACTTTTAGCTAAGTGTAATCAGACATAACATTTAGCTAAGTGACATATAAGTAAACTCTAAACACTGTATTAGTGTATTTAGCGAGTTCTGAATATCATCAAATTTAGCTAAACCTTAAATTTGAGCTAATTTTTATGTAATCCTCTTCCTTCCTTCCTTATTCCCTCCCTCCCTTCTTTTCTCACTACAGTAGCTACAAATTTAGTTGATGATGAAATGATAACATGACTAGCTAAATGTTTAGCTAAAGAAGATGTTTAGCTAATCCTCAAGACTGTTTCTACATAAGTTTTAGATCTCAATTTTTATTTTTTTAAAACAACATTTAGCTAAGTATGATGGGTTTTGTTTCTGGACAATTAAGTCAACTATAAACACTTAATTTTTGTGTATTTAGCTACTCCTGAATTATATCATGGACATTTAGCTAATCTTTAAAGTTTATTTAAATTTTTAGAACTGATACAAATATTAAGCTAATCCTCAGCATTTATTATTATTATTTTTTAATATGTAGCTAATCCTTAACACTTAAAAAATGTTTAGCTAGTCCTGAACAGTGTTGGGGGACGTTACTTTTTAAAGTAACAAATTACATTACAAAATTACTGTCTTTAAAAAGTAATCAGTTACATTACAGCTTTACTTTCTGATAAAAGTAACTAGT
>JAQMYL010000012.1:33614270-33625626 GCA_030014365.1 Clarias pachynema
GGAGTAAGACAACATGCATAAAGAGGATGATGTGGACAAAATACTCATTTGCCTAATAATTCTGCACTCCCTGTATACACTGACCATACCATAACATTAAACCCACCGCTACTGGATCAGGGGCACCCAAGACTCATCCATGCCTGTGGTTAAAAGACCAGCCTGTCTGGTTCAATCTTACAGAAAAGCCAATGCAGCATGAGAAAAAAAAATCAAAGCTGGCCACAATAGAAAGGCACTAAGACACCACAGCCTGCCACGCACGGGACCCAAGAGGCAAACGCCTCCAACCAGGCCTCAAAACATCCCAGACCCGAAACTGATGCAAGCAAGTCTGATCCATGGAGGCCTCAACCCTCTACCCATGGCAACAAAAGGATCTGCTGGCAGTGTCCTTGTGCCAGAGCACACCTCCAGAGGTCCTCCAGAGCCACGCCCCGAAGAGCCACAACTGCCACAGTGGCACAAGGGGAAACTGAAACCTAATTAGTTTTAAAGTTAATGGGTTAATGTTCAGTGTGTATGAAAGCAAATGCCAGGACTGCCAGCAACCGACTGTTGAGCAAAACCTTTAACCTGGAAGTACTCTACACCTCATAGCAAAAGAGTTTATGAAGCATTCTGCTCACTGTTTAGGGTTCCAAACCCACTTTGGGGGAGCTCTGAGATTATAGTAAGACTACTGAATAGTTTAGAAATAGTAAAATATGGGACCGTTAAAAGTGCCATGCTCTCGGACCTCAGTGGTTAAGGTTGTTATTAGAAGATCAAAAAAACTGCCAGTTTGGGATCTTAAGTGAGACCTGCTTTGCATCCCATGTAAAAAAAATGGTTTCCCATTGGTTCCTTAGAAACATTGTAGTGTAACAAACTTCCAAAAACATTTCAGATGAGGATAGAAACCCCACTGATGTAGGATTTTCCAAGAAGAGAAGCATTACCCAGAAAAAAACCCACAAAGATGCTTGAGGGAATCTAGAAAAGCAAAGGTGGTTATGGTTCTGACCTCGGGACTTCTTACACTCTGGGCATTATTGCACTACTGATTGGAAGGTACCAGGTTCAAGGTCCCTCCAAATTTCCAATGTTGGGCCCTTTAGCAAGGTCTTTAACCCTCTGCCACATGACGTAATGTAACTGCTCTACAGCACAAAAAGGTTGTTCTGGGGTTTCACATACAGGGTTTCAAAGAGGAACTAACCATTTATTTTATATTATTTTCAAGAGTGCGTGCTTGGACTGAATCTCAGTTGCAAAAAGCATTTAATCTCCCAAATGAACGAGTGTCAAAGAGAATAAGTTTAGATGTTTATGGCTAGAAGCGAGGCTGCGACATCAAGGATCTGCTTTTATTATTACTCGAAAGGTAAAGAAATTACTTCCAGTGGTTAGAAATCCTATAAACGTTGCTTAATATCAAATTCTGAAAACATCAAAACAGAACGGAGGAAATCTTTTGTTTCATTCGAATAAATCATAGAACTGCGGAAATACTGAATAACTGCCCAGAATCGTTCAAATATCAGTTGTCCACACAATCAAGGCAAAATTCCGGGTCTAATTACAAGATCAACTGGTAAAAACAATCTCCAGGAAGATTAAAAGTCGTTAAAATTCACCCGCCTGAATATATTCGACAATTTTAGATTCATATTAATCTTTTCGTGTCTAATTATCGTAATCGTTGTTCCCTCATTCAAATCCTCATTCGTTATTCGACAGATAAATTGACCACGATCTTCAAATGATAATGACACAATTTCCCGTCCCCAATTCCCCGCTGCTCATTTAATACAACAATCAGAAGCCACGGGAATTAATATTAATGATTCGAAAAAAATCTACACCATGTCAAGGACACGAGAGCTCAGACGAGGCACGCCAGCGATACTAGGTCAGCGTTTATTAGACGGGAAACTTCAGCAGGTGGCAATACAGCACCGGTGAATCCCACTCTCTTCCAGTCCTCCGCTCTTCTCCACACGTCTGCTCTCCACTTTCCCCATCATTTATTCTTTTTTCCACTTCTGACTTCCTCCTTTTTTGTTTCATTGTCTTTCCTCTTTTTATCTTCTTTATATTCTTCAAAGATATTTCTCTCTTCTCCAGTTTTACATTTTCTCTTTTTCATTTTTCTGCCTTTCCCCCGTTCCTTTCTCCTGCCCTATATTTACTAACGTCTATTTTTACTTTCTTTCTATTTCCATTCTTCTCTCCTTTTTTCTGATATCCTCTCCATTCTCCTTTCTCTCCTTTCTTCTCATCTGCTTTCTGATCTTTTTCTAATCAATTTTCATTTGCTCTCAGATCCTCCTCTTCCATCACTTCAAAATCATATTTTTTCTCATTTCTTCTCCATTTTCTCCAGTTTTCTCTTCTCTGCTCAAATTCTCCTTCTTTTTATACATCTTTTACTATCCATCTATTCGTTTGCTCCTTGTTTTCAGTTTCTTTCCTTCTTTCCTTTCACGCTTCCTCCTGTCTTACTTGTCATAATTTTATCCGGTTCTTTTTTGCTCTTATTGCATTTCCATTCTTCCTCTCTCCACTGAACTCATCTCCATTTCTTTTCCTCTTTCATTTGTTCTCTGCTCTCAGGTCCTCATCTCTCCATCCATTCTTCTCTTCCTTCTTTCATCTCCTTCCCATTCTTCCTTTCCTTTCTCATCACCTCTGTGCTTTTTCTCATTTCACCTCCATTGTCTCCTCTCTTCTCCTCTGGAATTCTACTCCTTTATTCTTCTCACCTTTCCATGAAGTCAGCTCTGTTCCATCCCCTTAAAGCTCCCTTATACTGTTTTCTTTTTGTATATCTTTTTCCATTCTCTTATCCTCTTTCCTGTTTTCTAGTTCTTTCTGTCTTTCATCCCCTTCTGTTTTTCTACCTCCTATCCTATATATGTTTTTTATATAGGATATCAACTTACCATGATTTTATCTGTCCATTTTTTTTTTACTTTCTTTGCATTTGCATTCTTCCTCTCTATTCCGCTTGTCCTTTCATCTTATCTGCTTTCTGTTCTTCTTCTCCTCTCACTTCCTCATCTCCCTTTTCCGTTCCTCCTTTCCTCTGTCATCACTCCTTTGATTTTTTTCTCCTCCCTTCTTCTCCTATCTCCACACTTCTCCTCACTTCGTCTCTCACAATCTCCTCCTCCTCTCTTCTTCTCTCCTTTCCCTCCCCTTAATGCTCCCTTATGCTTTACTTTTTTCTTTATATATCTTTCCCATTCTTCTGTCTCCTCTCCTCCTGTCTTTTCTCAGCTCTTCCTTTCTCGTCTCCAAGCTGACACCGCTTGTGGCTGGCTGAAGTCTCCCGGGATGTTTTTATGCCTTATGACTGGTGTTAAGAGTAGAAGAAGCAGTGGCCCGAGATTCTGGCAGCTTTTCTAGTGATGGTGCAATTTAGCGGAAAACTGAGTGACTGCTCTCGACGAGTCTTAGCCAGACAGAGATCTTTTCACCTGACTTGAGCTGCACACCTCCCACCTACCTCTCTGAGGTTACTGAGATTTCCTACAGGACCAGAGCACAGAAATATTTGTGCTCAGGATTTACACACACATATATGTATTAATCTCCTCAGCGATTTAGTAAAGAGAAAAAAAGAATGTCCAGAGTTATTTTCCTGCAACCTTTCTAACTCCGAGGCAATAATCTGACAATAACATCAACCTGACAATGTTTTTTCATGATGATACATAATAAGATGGATTCAGAGGTTTTTGTATTGATGTAACTCCATGAGATTTGATGCATCAGCAGACGTTTCGAGCTGACTAAGCCTGGGAGCGTCCAAAGGAAGCGTTGAAGAGGAATTTAATGACATTTGTTGGCTTGGTTGTTGAAGCAGGACAGAAATTGTATTTTAATTCCTGCACTGTGTTTCAGGGCTCCAGAACATCCTGATATAAAGAAGAACTCTTTCTCTCCTAGCAGCAGTGGCGTAACCTGAAGTACACCCCTGAGATCTATTTACTAAGATTAAACACTGCGGTAGAGTCACCTTTTGCTAAACCCAACAATTTATGATAGATATTTTTTAATGATATAATATTATACCTCAGAGTTTAATGAGACCTATAGGATCTCAATTCCCTGCTAGTTTTATTGCTACAAGAGTTAGCAAGAGGAAAAACAGATTTATATTATACATAGGTCAAGTGGAGCAGCACAGGCATGCTGTACTACCCGTGATCCATGATGATATGCTGTTCCCTGACTAATAATGTGCCTTTTTTTCACACATATATCCATCTATCTAGGTAGTCCAATTAGGGACCGTATTTATTCCCATTTTTAAGACCGTGGTAGGACCTCTGGCCCACATTCATACGCTATTTTGGAACATCCTAATCTGAATGTCTTTGGACTGTGGGAGGAAACAGGGGTACCCGGAGGAAACCCACCAAGCACGGGCAGAACATGCAACCTCCATGCACACAGACCCTGAGGTGGGAATTGAACCCTGGCCCTCAAGGTGCAAGGTAACAGGGCTAAGCCACCGTGCCGCCTTGAAACTGGAACATGATTGCAAGGCATAAAACAGATTGCTTTTAGAACAGTACGATGATGAGACTCTTAGCTGCAGAATCTTTTTTTTAAAGGTACAAATGTTTTAAAGAACTCTGTAGGTCTGTAAATGACAATCCCGGCCATGTACAGGCTCGGAACTCATTGCAATCATTCCCGTGAACATCCTGCAAACTGGATCCTTGAAAATCGACAAATAACTTGCCATCAACGTGTGGAAGAGATGCACCTGTCTGTGGGAACCATTATTCACCAACACCACTTGTACGTTACAGGAACTCATCTAGGAGCTATTGTCACATCCCCTGTACAGTTCTGATCTCGCTCCAAGACATTTTCACATGTTTGGGCCATTAAAGGAGTTCCTGGGAGGCCGGCGTTTTACACATAAAGCAGGAAGTCTGATCATGGTTCATGGTTCTGGGATAAGTGCATTAGTGTAGCAGGAGATTATGCAGGGGGTTTTACTCTTTGGTTTGACTTGAATGTCCCTTATATGTGTGTGCGTATTGCAAGATAAGTGGATTCTGGTCTTACTAAAAATCGAAATGAAGATCCAGCATGCTGGAAGACTAGTATTAACGAGATAAGATGAGCAAATAGCATATCTGTTTGATAGAGTTGCTTTATATGCAGAAGAACACCAATTGTAGGAGAGGACAATCTCATTTCTACCTAAGCATCATGCTTGTGAAATAGAACGGCTATAACAAAAATTAAAGCTTACTGCCTACATACTTTGTCTTTTGACAGATAGTTGTGGCTGCATGCAGATCGACTTTATTCCCCAAGTCTAGAGGTGTGTGAGTGAAAAAAAAAAAGAAAATAATAGCACATTAAACAGGCAGAAAGATTCCATTTGAATTCTGCCATCGTCCTATTGAAGGTGGCATATCTCACAGGAAGTGTTAAAATAAGACAGGCAAATAAACGTTTTCCCATTTTATCACTCTCTGGCTTTTTTTGCACCAGCTCGGGTCCCTGTAGGTTCTGTGAATAATCTGAATTTTCTTGATGTCGGAAGGATAGCGAAATTGCACGACTCTGATGTGTCTGAAGGGTAAATCAGCATTCAGCCAAGCCACCTGAAATCAGTGTTACTGTTTATGTTGCGGTATTTACCCAAATGACGTTGGGTTGCGGGCGGAAAAAGCAAGTTTGTGGGGGAGGTAGTCTATGGCTATTAAATATCAATTAGCCAATTTCTGTAGACATGCACTCACCTGCCACTTCATTATGGGGTACCTGCTTGTTAACACACATCTAATCAGCCAACAAGGCAACAACTCAATGCATTTAGGCATGTAGACCTGGTCAAGATGATCTGATGAAGTAAAAATTGAGCATCAGAATGGAGACGTAAGTTGATTTAAGTGACTTGTTGAATGTGGCATGTTTGTTGGTGGTACATCCCATTTGGAGTATTTCCAAAACTTATGATCTACTGGTTCAAGCTGATGGAAAGGCAACAGTAACTCAAATAACATCTTGTTACAATCAAGATATGCTGAAGAATACACTAGACATCGAACCTTAAAGCAGAAAAACATACCAAGTGCCACTCCTGTCACCGATAAACAGCCAACTACGGCTACAATTCTCATGGGATCACCGACATTGGACAATAGAAGATTGCCTGGTCTAATGAGTCTCGACTTCTGCTGCGCCATTCGGATGGTAGGTTCAAAAGGCCTCTACAGTCACCAGATCTCAATACAATAGAGCACCTTTGGGATGTGGTGGAACAGGAGATTCGCATCAGGGATGTGCAGCCAGAAAATCTGCAGTGACTGCTTGATTCTAGCATGTCTATATAGACCAAAATTAGACCTCTAAGGAATGTTTCCAGCATCTTGTTGAATCTATGCTGCTAAGAATTAAGGCAGATCTGAAAGCAAAAGGGTGTCCAATCCAGTACTGTCCAGATGTACCAAATTAAGGGGTCGGGGTGTGTGTGTGTATGCATTATAACAAAAAAATCAAGGGAAGTTATGTACATGACAATTGTTTTTGCAAGGATTGGCAAGGATAATGCTCTTATTAGGTGATTATGATACAAAATAGAATATTAGAAATGCCTAAATATAGAAGGTGCTTTTATTAATAATTCTAACTTTTCCCCCCTGTAAGACAGAGTTGGAAAATGTGGTATAACAAAAAATGTTATCGTACAGAATAAAAGTCAAAAGTATGAGAAAATCCAACTTCAAGTAAAGTACTACTAGGAAAATACTAAAAATATCAGATTTTTAAAATATAGTGTTTAATTTTAGCATAATCTTGTTATTTTTACTTAATACTTAGTTTTTGTGACCTTATATCTCACACGATATTTTATCCTATCATTTGTAACATACTGTAAGTTTCCAAAATTTTGGCAGACACCCTTATCCAGAGTGACATTATACATTTGAGGGTTAAGGGCCCTGATCAAGGGCCCAACAGTAGCAACTAGCAAGTGGGTTAGTAGCAAGTGGTGGGTTTTGAACCTAGGTAGTTCACTGAGCATCCTCTTAGTCAAATCACAATTACACACATGCCTTTACTGTCAATATGATATAAAAACTTTACTTTTACTCAACACAAATGTTGATAAACATTTTAATGTTAAGTCAAAATTTTTTGTTTTTAAAATTCAAGGCTAAAATGTAGCTTAAATAATTACATTTTGATAAACGTTTTTTTGTACTTCTTTTTGTTATTTTGCATATTTTTTAATAGTTGATTAAAATAACTGTCAAGTCTACACAAGATAAGGTGTATGGAATATAAATGTATTAAAAATATAATATTTTTAATATTAAAATATTTTCAGTTGTTTAACATAATGAGAAAATCGTGTTCTCAAAAGAACAAAAAATCTTTTACAAATTTTATTGTGGAATTAAAAAATATTTGTTGAAGTTACATACGTTTTGAGTAAGTTGAATGTAAGAGGTCAGTATTGACTGTCAGTGTCAGGTGTACAAATAGATGTCGAGTTAAATTTTGTTAAACTTTAAAGTAGAGTGAGCAAATTTGGATTTTCATTGTATAGCTAAATAATTTTGACTTTCATGGTATCAGTGAGACCAATTTTCTAGCAGTGCATTTACAGTATGAATTGAAAAAATATCATAATATTTTTTTAAATATCATAAAAATACCATATCAAGGTATTGTTGTTGCAATATGTACATTTTAATTTATTACAATTTATGTACTGCTGGATTTACAAATTTAATTGTCTAAGGTTTCTAATTTCTAACATCAAAAAACATCAAGCATTTAACATGAAAGAAGTGGGAATCATTTTTCAACTGGGGGCGGGGCTAAAACAAAAAAAGTCCACCACCTGTGAGCAGTAAAATCAAATTATTTAACTAAACCTTCACAATTCATTAAAAAAACATTTTCTTCAATTAATTTTAACACTGATGCTGTAGTCTTTGCTGCTTAATAAGCAAAACTTTATGTTCTAACGTGTTCACGCTAGCATAAAAGCATCAAAGTTTTCACTAGTTGACTCAGACTTTAGATCTGACAGTAGTGTGCTAGTCAGCATGCTTTGATGAGGATATTGGACACTGACGCGATGTGTGCGCTCTCTCTCTAGACTAAATAAAGCGTGTCCGAGTGACGTTTACAGAATCTCTCATTAAAAGCCCTGATCTGATTAATGAAGACGCACGCTAGCGGAAAAGGTGTTGTGGGAGAAGAATGTGTTTGGGAGGAGGACAGCGCAAAGCAAGAGCTGTTTAATTAAATATCGAGTACATGAGTGACCCGAGCTGCAAGCCGATGCTAATTAAAATTTCAGTTAAGTACGTGGAAAAGGTGTGAGCGAGAACTTTCGCAACATGCTAAGCACTTGAAACTAACTTTCCAGTTGCATTGCATTGGGGGGGAGGGAGGTGGGGGGAGAAAAGTTTGAAGAACATTACGGCTCATTAGGTTCTCAGACACATATTTTTTTTTCAAAGCTTGTCTTGAACTTGTATTTAAATGATTTATTTTTATACGTTCACATATCTTGAATATATTCATGAATCTCCGTGACTGTCAGTGGTGTCTCCTGCTCCCTCTCTCTCCCCCTCTCTCTCTCTCTCTCTCTCCCTCACTCTCACACACACATGCTTGACTGTGGGTAATGAAGATGTCTGAGGGAAAAAAAAAAAAAACTTTGTGGTGTGTAGAGGGAAAAGAGCGCTAGTGAGAGGAAGGGAAACATCAGGCATTTTATTTTTGACCATGCGAAGCCAAAGTGACAATCTTTGTCGGGCTGGAAAAAAAAATAATGAGGATAGAATATAGAGGAAGCGAAGGCCTTCAGCTGCAGCGCTCGCAGGGAAGAACGAGAGAGATGGAGAGAGTGGAGGAGGAATGAAGAAGAGTGGTGGTGAAGTGGGTTTCTGAAACTCTTGTCTTCCTCCCGGGCTGGCTATAGCTCTCTAACTTTTGTTTCTCTCTCACTTGGTCTGTCTTCTGTATCTCTCTCTCCCCCTCTCTTTGTCTCTGTATATCTCAATCTGTCTGCAAGTCTGTCTTTGGTGTGATTCTTTCTTCCTCTGAGACCGTCGTCTGAATCTGTCCCTCTTTCTGTCTCATTCCCTCTGTTTTTTTTGTTTGTTACCCTGCTTATAAAGTATTGTATAGTGGCCACCAGGGGGCGCTATTGGAATCCAGATCTTGTCAAAGCTTGTGAGTTTAAATTCACACCCTGATTTAAAAAACAACAACAACAACTTCTATTTGATCGGAATTCTATTTAAACCAGGAAATGAGGCCATGTTTTGGCAACAACATTTACTTATATACCATACCTTGATGGTATGGCCGTCCACTTGCAACAGAAAGACTATAGGTTTTTACTTGGGATGGCACAATAGTGCAAAGTCCATCATTACCAACTCACAGCTCAAGGGTCTCTGGTTCGATCCGGAGCTCAGATTATGGTCTGTATGGATATTACAAGATTGGTCTCTCTGTATGGGTTTCCTCTGGTTTGTCTGGTTTCCTCCAACCTGCCAAAAACACACTGGTATTCCTTTCAGTGTTTTGTCTCCAACCTCACTCACAGATACACACTGGATCCACCACCACGTCATACAAAAGATAAATGAATGACTTTTTTTCTTCTTCATATAAAACGTCTAATGTCTATACTTGGGTCTATAGGAAACAGGAGTTGAAGCAGTATGTTGGTAATGTCATATTTTAGTTTTATCATATAACATCTCTACTTTAATGTACTTGGATAAAAAAAAATCCTTAATTCCAGACACTCTTACATGAACTCATCCATCCCATCCCAGAGGATGAGAAGATGTTTCACAAAGCATGGAACCAAACCACTGTGACCTTAAAAAAGATTATTAATATGGAATAAAATAAGAAAATAAAATATAGAGAGAAACATTAGCTAAGGAAAATATATCTATATAAGATTAAACAAAAAATGAAATATAATAAAACCTAGATGCACAAATACAAAATATAAAATAAAGAAAAACCTAACTGTATAAATATGGGGGGGTGGGGGGGGGGTCATTTTTCTGTACAAATATAGAAAAATATAGTAAACTTTAACGTGGAGATGAAGTGGGATTTAAATAGAAATGTCCAGGAAGTGTGCAAATATGCATGAAAGTGTTTATATACAAGCAAGAATGAAATAGAAATATGTTTAAATGTGCACGAATGTGCAGGTATACAATGTCCATAAGTGACCATCGTGTCCATGAATGTCCAGGATGTCCAGAATGAATGAGATATCATGGTCCATATTGACATGACAGCATCATGTGGTTGCCGCAGATTTTCTGGCTGTTCCACAACACCCCAAAGGTGCTCTATTCGATGGAGATCTGGTGACTGTAGAGGCATTTAAACCATGCTCAATTAGTACCGAGGTGCCCAAAGTGAGGCAAGAAAAATGTCCTACAGTATACCACCCATAGCCAGAACCATTTGTTTACTCTAAATTCTGATGCTACCATCCAAAGAAATCAAAACTGACCAGACCAGACAGACCAGACCAGACAATGAGATGTGGTCTTCTGTTACTGTAGCCTATCTGCTTCAGTGTTCGATGTGTTGTGCATTCAGAGATTCTCTTCGGCATACCTTGTTAGTAGCGAGATGTTTTCTGACTTACTGTTGCCTTTCTATCAGTTCGAACCAGTCTGACCGTTCTCCTCTGACCTCTGGCATCAATAAGGCATTTTCTCTCAGAGAACTATCACTCACTGGATATATTCCCTGTAAACCCTAGAGATGTCTGCATGTTAAAATCCCAGTAGTTTCGAAAGTACTCAGACCAGCCTGTTTGGCATCAACAATCATGCCATGTTTAAATTCAGTTAAAACACCTTTCTTCCTGATTAGGATGCTTAGTTTGTACTTCAGCAGATCATCTTGCCCATGTATATACTGTATGCTTAAATGCATTGAGTTGCTGCCCTGTGATTGGCTGATTAGATTTTTGCTTTAACAAGAAGTTGAACAGGTGCAGAGGTGGAAAGAGTAATAAAATTTTGTACTCAAGTAAAAATACGGTTACTTCAGTTTTACTGAAGTACAAGTAAAGTTACCCTTATAAAAATCTACTTAAGTAAAAGTAAAAAGTAGCTCATTAAAAATGTACCCAGAGTAAAAGTTACAGAGTTACTTTTTTTTTTTAACAGCGGGGTTGGGATGGGGGATTCTAGTGTAGTTCAAAAAAGACAAGCGGATATAAATCTCCAACTACTTGTTTTTAATTGACGTAACACCTTTGCATAATAAATCTGTTCCCTTTGTTGTGCTTGAAATCAAAGTGGTCGCTTAAATATGACCAGGGGTT
>JAQMYL010000012.1:33646800-33666148 GCA_030014365.1 Clarias pachynema
GAGATCAACCCCCCCCCCCCCCCACCCCCCGCTCCCCCCCACACACACACACGCACATTACTCACTATGTTAGCTGTAACAAAACTTGGCTAGCATTTGTTATAACCCTTGCCAATACCATTCGGGTCTCATGGGATTAAAAAAAAGAATGCGTGTCAAAATGATTGGATAGAATGCATGAGAAATCATTAAACTAACCACAAGTATGTATAGTTGCCTCTGCACAACTTTCCTTTCTAGCCTGCAAGCTAACCCGCTAATCACTCTGCTAATGTTTGCATGGATGAAACAGGAAATCGATAGTTGCTTTTCAGACTGAGGCTCAGATATATTTCGAAGCACAAATCAGTAGGCAATCCAGCATGTGTGCTACTTAGACATGCCGAAGCTCACGGACCGGGTTAAATTCACTTCATTTTAGAAACATAGTGTGCAATTTAAAAAGAGGGGTAAAGAAATGAAACGAGTTATTACCTTATTGCAGCGTTGATATGCATTAGCTTTGCGGTTATGAATTAGGCATTGCATTATGGGTCTATGTGTTTGCGACAGTATCGATTAGCCCATGGATTTTTTTTTTTCTGTCCTGCATTAGCAGGCAGTGGCGAGAAGAAAAAAAAATCATAAATGGTCTTGTTTGTTGTCTGCTTTGAGGTGGTTTGTAATGCTGTAGCCCTCTTGGGGGGATGCGGGGTGAATCGAAGGAACATATCAAATGGCATTACTGGCAAATAAAAGGTCCATGGAACTATGGCACCCACAGTGGGTTGCCATTAAAGCTCTTGAGATGAATCATTCTATCGATCTTAGTACACACACACACACACACATGCGCACACACTCACGGCTACGAGCAAGCATCCATCAAGGGTCGATTCAGGGATCCTTCCCCACATTTCTAACAACTTGCATAGAATAACATTTTGATTGATCTGAAAATGTTTTTCTTCCCTCGGCTGACGCCTTTGATTCTCCAGACTCAGCTCTACTCTAAGTTCCCCCAGTTTGAGGGTCTTGTTATTATGATATTATTTATAATTCGAGGCACCCTCGGGCAATGACTAATTCCCAACTAATTGCAAGTAACATTAATTACAAGCAACATTGCATCACCCCGAGCTGGAAAAGAAATCATTTCACGAGGACAAATGTGTTTCGAATCTTATTTGAAATGCTGGACATTTATGATCACAGTGGTGAAATAATTCAGAAGCCAGTAAATATTGCATTTCTGTGAGAAAAAAAAAAAAAAACAACAACCTTCGTCTACACTGCTTTCTAAAGGCAGCTTCTGAGAAGTGGTAGCAAGGGCGTAGTGCGCTGTGCCCAGCGAGGCCTCGTTTTCAGCTGAATTTACAAGGCCTGAAGAGTCTGGCTTCTCCCTTCCCCTGAGAACCACACAGCAATATTAAACAGAAATACTGTGAGCTTCACACACAGCCAGGAGCAATGTTTTCACACCGGCAGTCGAGAAGCCTGTATATTAAAGCAGGCTGAACACATACCAGCTACATTAAATTACTGCCTATGGACTTCACAATGGGAATCTTCCACATTAAATTGATGTGAAAATCGAGGCTCGAGCCTATAACCTTTTTCAAATAAGTGATCAAATTGTGTGTGTACGGCAGTTCTTATTTGAGATGAATAGCAATCAGACACCGATCAGCCATGATATGAAAATCATCAGGTTCCCCTTGTGCTCCGGGCCCTCGGGAAGGAGCTCCTCTGGGGGGGTTTGTGTTGTGGTGTCTGGCACCAGGACGTTGGCAGCGGATCCTTTGGGTGCTGTGCGTCGCGGCGTAGGGCCTCTGTGGATCGGAGAGACACTTGTCCGACGCATCCCACGGGTTCTCGAGCGGATCGGGATCTTGGGAGTCTTGAGGCTTTAAGCTCCTTGTCCTTCTTTTCTTCGAATGATTTCAAAGCATTAACACTGGAGACTCCTTCCGAAATGGCAAACAAACATCTCATGGATCTAACAGAAACTGTTAGATTTATTCCGAATTCGGTCCAAATTATCAGGATTTGTTGATTAAAGCTGCTTTGGCTGAGATGAGAGACAGCTGTGTGCTTCTGACCTTGCTGCTCACATATTCCTCTTTCTGCGCACAGAGATTTGTCTGAGTGAGAACAGAATCTCCGAGGCAGATTAGGCAGATTCACAAGGCAAAGAATCCACGTTTATTGGAGGTTAATTCAAATGATATGAACTGATCTTATCACACAAGGCACTGAGGTGTGTAATACTGATTGAATATCGGTTTTATATAATGCAAACTCCGCACACACAGGAATAAATCAAACCTGGAGCCACCATGCCACCATATGTGTGTGTGTGGAGTTTGGATGTTCTCGCCGTGCTTGGTGGGTTTCCACCCTTGCTTGGTTTCCTCCCACACTCCAAAGACATGCAGATTAGGTTCACTGGTGTCCCCAAATTGCTCCTGGGATAGGCTCCAGGCCTCCGCAACCCTGAGTATATAAAATAAATGAATGTATAAATATATGGAGCTTTTACGTCAAATGGTGGAGGAACGGACTTGCCCTAGTCAACTTTCGACAACAGAGTTCGAAAGTGCTGTTGTGTAACTCATTAGGGAATAATTAGGAATTCCTTTACCTCCTATCGGCCACTCGTTTGCAGCCGAAATACCCAACCGGTGACGTTACTGGGAAAGAAACCGATCTGTGTCAGTGAACGTTCCGCTTCGTGCCGTACACCTGACATTTAGACGTTTGTTTGAGTCGTATGTCACCGGATGCTGCGTATTCCGTATCCAGCTGCCTGCATTACCTCACCGAAGCGAGGCTCGAATCTCAAAAACACGCCGTCACTACAGAGTGACATCTGGCACGACTGACCCGGGAACACTGACATGCCGTGCGCGCCGCTCGATATGCTCGTCAGGGGTTTCTTGGAGCAGTCAAAGCAAAACTCAGTCCAACAAGTAGAATTTTCAGCTCTGTCTCAATACAATGCTTACTTTTGGGGGTTTGACTTGCCAAGCCAATCACTCGGCAACTCTGAAAACAGACTGGCCATTTGATTTCAAAGCCAAGGAGCGTGTTTTGTGTTTTACAAAGCATATTTCGGGCCAAGACACTTTTTTTTTTTTTGTCAGTGTCAGACATTCTTGGCAGGGACGAAATGACTTTAATGGTGCGATTCTTTTTCAAAGCCGGAAAATATGCTGATTAAAAATAAATAAATAAAAACAAGCATCTGAGAATCCAAGGAAAAAAAAAAAAACAACAACCCAGATTTTGGGTTGGATCAGCTTCTATCATTACTTGTTCTACCTCAACAATATTATCCCCATAGCACAAAATTAATTCTGCACATGTTGGACATGATGAACACGTCCTGACTGATTGCACTGAGATAAAACTGTTGGATTTTTTATTTTTTTTTATTACCAGGTTTTTCTTGCTGAACTTTTCTTTTAGTGTTCCCCGGGCAGTCAGGTAGCAAAAGGAGAATAAAAGACTCCACCACACGCTGTTACAGCAATGACCTCCATCACTGATGCTTTTCCTCCAGCACCATACCTGGGAATGTTTTCTTCCTTTATAGAAGTCATGCACACTAAGCAAAAATTGAAAATGCTGAGAACTTAACATGGAGCATCGACACTTATTATGCGTTTGTTAGATACAGTACTCGGGTAAGACAGTGATATACATGCATTACGGCAGGCTGTATCTTTCCCCGTGCGCGGTAATGCAAATATCAGCCGAAGTTCTTCCTTTCAAAGCAGACACGCTGTTGCTGTAATCTTCCGCCGACCTCTCGCTGAACCCTGACACGTCACCGAGACCCGCTTTTGAGCCGAGCGCGTGTTTAAAAGTGCATATTCTTCTCCTCGCGCTCGGCTTTCATCTTCCGCCGAAGTTTCCTGAGGGGCCGGAGGGAATGGGAATCAGTGTGATATCTGGAAGACTGCATTAAACTGATAAGTTTATTCCACTCACATGAAAGGGAATGGCAAAATAAAGCATATGGCTCAGAGGGCTTTGCAGTCTGTGAAAGTAGAGAGACTAATAAACTTTGAGTCTTCACACAGAGAGCACGGTGCTGCCTCGCTGTCTGCGAGCGGGACGACAAATCTGAAGGGTGCAGAACATCGGTGTTTCCGTCGAACTCTGACTGTGAATAATAGCAATGTATCACGGGATCCTTGCCTCGGCTTGACAGAATGTTAAATTATGAAGCCTCTGGGTTCCGAGGAAACACAGTCATCATGACAGTTTGATCGGTTTTTTATCTGTGTTTTCAGTTTAAGTCTTGGTGAATTTGCTGCACATTTGATGACCTTATGAGGTAGGAGGCTTGGTAGCGAGCTCTTCGATCGAATTTAAATTTGCTCACACCCCTCAGCAGACTAGCGATCACCTCACGGGTGGGATTTTGTCAATCCTGACAATGACTCATCCGTTCAAGAAAAGTTTAAAGCTCGGTTTATTAAAAAAGAAAAAAAAGGAGTTCCAAAATTGCAAGCCAGGCACGAACCATCAAAACAATCACTCGCTCATGGTCTGTACAGCTTTATCCTGTATACAGGGTCGTGGGGGGCTTGGAGCCTATCCTAGGAGACACGAGGCGGGGTACACACATACACACATTCACACGCTCATTCACACACTACGGTGAGTTTGGGAACGCCAATTAGCCAAATGTGCATGTCTTTGGACTATGGGAGGAAACCGGAGTACCTGGAGGAAGCCCCATTAAAACACAATCGCACAAAAGGAGTGAATAAGTACTCAAGATAAACAAGGAAGACATGGAAATTACACACAAACAATACACAGGAAATAATTATGTGAGCATCATTTACATGAAATATCATTGTACAGTATATTGCCCCAACAGAAAGTAGTGTGTGTGTGGGTTTTTGAAACAGGAGGCACCAGAATGGTGTGACAGCTGTACTCTCTCGGTGGAAGAATGCCGCTCCTCTCTCATCTGTCAATCAGAGTGATGCTAACCAATCGAGTGATGTACTGTAGCATGAGGCGGAATTGAAACCGATTCAGTGGTTGGGTTTACATGTCTCACAGGAGGCACATGCTAGATGGTAGCTGTCATGCTAGATGAGAGATTAGTGGGTGGTAATTGGCAAATGGCCAAATTGGAGAAAATGGAATAACAATTGCTGAAAAAGTCTGTTGAGGAAAGTTGCCCATCCATCTGTTGTTGTAAACCGAAACGTACCAGAAGTGAACCGTAAGCTATGAGCCGCCGAGCGCGATAGGCGTGGACGAGAAGTTCAGTAGTAATGGTGGGTTTTATAAGGGGCCAGGATACTACCCTTTTTCTCCTTCTTTCCATCCAGCCCTTGCCCAAGCACCCTAGTGGTGGGGCTCGAACCCCTGACTCTCTGATCAGCAACCCAGAGCCTCAACCGCCTGAACCAACACTGCCTCGTTATCATGTATGCCAAACACAACTTTTTGAAGTATGCAAAGTATGGTGATGATGTGCTCCCCATGGTGTTGTGTGTTCAGAGATAATCAGAGTTACACAAGCCTTCCTGTTGAATTTGAAGGAGTCTGGCCACTCCCCCTTTGGCATTTCTGTGGTGATACTTATGTTATGTCATGTGGCACTTTTCTTTACATCAAAGTATTGTTAATGTAAAGTGCAAAAAAAAAAGGAAAAAAAACTAAAACAAAAAGCATTTCAACTGAAGTTGAACTATTGAATGAATCCACTTAAACATACAGTATGAGCCAGTCTGGGTTATTAAGTAGTTTGCATATTGTATATCATTTTATGGTTGGGTCATTCTATAAAAAGTGCTGTCACTTAGTTTTGCTGATGCGGAAATAATTTTAATTAACATAACAGACTCATTACTTGTACTTGTTCAGAAACTTATTTCTATCATGCAACAATTTTTCTTCATTTAATGTTCAATATTTAATGGTTGAGTTTTTTTTTTTTAAAACAAGGCCAAGCTCAAGGAAATGTCTTGTTACTATGATCACTCATAAAAGTGGGACCAGATACTTAAAAAGACATTCAATCTTCATCTGTATGAATTTATCCTATATTCAAGGTCGCGGGGAGGCTGGAGCCTATCCCAGGAGACTTAGGGCACGAGGTGGGGTACACCCTGGATGGGGTGCCAATCCATCGCAGGGCACACACACATACACACACTCACACACTGGGAACATGCAAACATGCAAAATCCATGCAGGTGACCCTGGAGGTACTTAAAAAGTCACTCTAAAGAGATTTTTTTTAATGAAATATGTCTGATTCACAATACCATCAATGTCTATAAATAAATAAATAAAACACTAAAATCATAAAACAACTAAATTGATTATACAGCAGAACCTCTGCATACGATTGATCAATTCATATTGCAATACAAGTTTTCCCATAAGAAATCATTTAAATGCTGATAATCCGTTCCAGCCACACAAAATATTACCAATATTACAAAAAAAATGGATTAAAATTACATAACCTTTGAACTAATGCAAAAGGCAACATAGGTATCATGGGTTGACTCTTTCAAAACAGCTTTTGCTGATATAAAAAAAAAAAAAAGTAAAATTTGTCTCTTTGAAAAAAATCTTTTTTGTCTTTGAAAAGTCTCTTTGCTAAGCTTTCCACTGACGCAGACACGTTTTGAACGGCTCCCGGATGTAATGTACGTGCAACTGACGCAGCCGTTGTTTGATTCACTTTGGTTCGGCTCGTTCGTCCGTATGCTGTAAATGCTTTGTAGACTGATGCAAATTTCTTGCAAAATTTCAATTCTTATGGTGAAAATTCCGCTTTAATTAATACTATGAAACAAATATCAGTTATAATGTCATTGGTGTTACTGTTACAAAAAAAGTGTATTTCTTTGTATTTGATTTTTAGTTTAAAATTGTTTCTGACTCAGACGTCACTAGATAAAGACAAATGCAAAAGATTAGATGTCTTTTTTTATTTGTTTAGAAATGTCATCATATATATTTCAATTTTATACGAAGCTTTTAAGTCCATCATTGGTGTTACTTATTTTATAATCAAAAGTTAAGTCTATACTGTAGTATAGTGCGTTGATACAAAGTCTGCTAAGAGTTTACTTGTTATTGGTTTAATTTATGGAAATCTTCAGAACTTAGATCTCGGTAACATTACAAGCTGTGTGTTTTTTATTGTTAACAAGAGAAAAAGAGTTACAGTAAATGAGTTGTTTCATGATACTCAATATATCGTCGTATAAATGAATAAAAATAACATCATATCATATTCTGCAGTATTAACTAATTATTATAAAGCTTTAGTTCTTTACCGCTTTTCATAAATGTAATGTCTGAGTTTAAAGAAGTAATAAAACGCTTTAGTGTTGTTAGTAGAATATATCCAGTGTTACTTCCCGACATTGTCTTATTCAGATTTTTAAAAGCAGACACAATAAATGACTTGTATTTGACTTTCCATTATATCTAACCTCCCTTTCAGACTTTGAATCTTGACTGCGGTAAATCCTGCTATTTGAACCTCCCGTGCCTGTTTTCATCTCTCGGTAATCGTACTCTCATGCACGCTATGATGAGGTGCGTATTGATCGTTTTGCATGAGCACAACATGATGTTTTTTCCCTTCTTTCTCTCTCTGTCTCTCTCTCTGATGGAGGTCCAACACGGCCATGGGCGCAATGAGCTCAGCTGCTCCATCCGACAGGAATACTTCTCCGTTTCAAACCCTGGAGAGCTGCACGGTAACCGTGATGCCTTGCTTCTACTCTCCGTGCCAGTTTATTTCATCCGATCTGCATTTTCGCCCAAAAGAAAGTGTAATCGTCGTCGGAGAAATAGCCCACACTGCTATTGTGTTGCTCTCCAAAGAGTTGCAGGAGTAGGAGTGAGAAGATTGCGTTTGCATTATATACCCACACCTCCTTTTGACCCGAGTCCCACGCGTTCCTCGGCGAAGCGAAGGCTTCCCGCAATACTTCGGGATGACAGTCGTACAATGAAACACTGAGCACTAAATTAAGTAAACTTCCCCGCTGATAATCCGGTAGTGGGTAATGATGCGTTGAGTCTTTTGCGGTAACGAAGCAAAACAGACGGAGGTAAAGAAACATCGAGCTCAGATTTTCTGGAGGCTTCCGATTGGTTTCCTTGGCCTCCCGAGTGTGCGCGGACGATGGCATTAGGTTGCGTCTGGGTAATTTCAGGGGATTTGGGAAACTGGAGCTGATTCAACTGAAAGGCCAGGCTATAGCATGATTAATGGGCAGGCATGGCGCGGCAGCTCACCCGTGTGTGATTAGATAATCAGTCATCTCTCCTTGCTCTCATTCGCCAAAATGAGGGAAGAGTTAGTATAGCCTGTTGTAGAGAAATGAGCCAAAACGGGAATATTGACAAGCCCTAATCCATTCCTCATATCTCAGATGTTAATTACATACTGTATATGTTTTCTCATATTTTAAGCTCATCTCATTCCGATTCTTTGGTAAAAAACAAACGCCTTCCTGTACTGTAGCTACTTGCTAATATTTAACATCAACCTGGCTATCATCAGTGCTAGCGAAGCCACACAGCCTGGAGAAACAAAAGATAACCGAGAATTAAACATAGCCTAATTCATTAAAATCACCGAATCTGGCCTGGTCCTGCTTCGCGGACAGCGATGTCGCCTCTGTTTCCAGTCAGCAAGTATTTCGCTCCGTTTAACTGACGGCGCTTCAGGAGGGCGACGATAAAGATAAATAACTTTTACTCAGGAGCATTTTGCACATCATTAAACACGGCAAACATTTTAGCTTGCACGGGACGCAGGAGATTCCCCACCGAGACGAGGCGGAACGCCGATCATAAAAAGGCCTATAGAGTCGCTCGCATCAAAAGAAAATGAAAACCTTATTCTATACTCGCAGAAAAAGAAGTCATAGAACTGAGACAGGCTTTGCATATGAACTAAAAATATAAGCCCGATACAGAACAGATACAGTAACCACTCTTTTTTTTTTCTTTCCTCCTTTCCCCCCCTGACAGCCTGGCTGGCTGGTCAGAGTCAGCCATAATCCTCTTTGAGGGAATAATTTTCCCGTCATAGAAAATGATTAAAGACTTGTTTTACGAGAAGAGAAGATCGGACTATTTTATTCGCGTTGCGGTTGCGCGCCTATTCGTTACATCATAACAGCTTGTGCACACAAAAATGCAAGTGATATTGGCCGAGGCTCATGAGTGAGGAATTTAACACTTTGAGATGTTACTGGAAAATGACAAGGTGGTGTGTGGAAATGGAGTTATTGTTACCACGACGTCCTGATATATTTTATTTCATTTTATTTTGGCTGCTCCTGTTGCGGGGTCAGATCCACACATAACTTGGCACAGGTTTTACATCACATATTCTTCCTGACGCAACCCTCCCATTTTATTCGGGCTTGGGACCGGCATTGTTTCCAGTTTGGCTGGGGTTTGGCCATCGGGTGGGAATCGAACCTGTGCAGGCGAGAAACCTCCTGTACCACCAATGCCTCATCCTCATACATTTTACTGTTCTTGTAAAAATCATACTACACAATATCACCCAAATGAGGACAAGTTTCATATTGAGTCTGGTTTGTCTCAAGGTATCTTCTTATTATGTATCTTCGGGAGCGTTACCGAGTCACCGTCACCCTCAGCTTACTCATCAAGGACAAACTGATAGTTATAGTCTGTGTTTTTTCTTTTGTACATGTTCTATTTCATTTCCATACATTTTTAATCCTGTAAAGCTCCTTTGTAAAAATCACTATTGTTAAAGCACTATACAATAAAACAGAATTGAATTTAATTAGAACAGAAGTTATAGTTACATATATGTGTAAAGTTAAAAACATAAAAATCATCTGTTCATAGCAGGTCTCAGCATTAGGCAAATACAACCTCAGACAAACTTTTGATATTATTTATTTAACAAAAATGAGGCCAAAAAGAAAAAAATATATACGGTACATGCGTGCAATACTAAGAACCCCCTTATTGCTTCCACAGTCAGCCAGGTGCTGTTAATCATCAGCACTTGATTAATTGATAATCAGCAGGTGTGCAGACCTCTATAAAAGCAGACGTTTTGGCAGTTTGCTTGGCTGGAGCATATAAGTGTGTGTTAACACAATGCCAAGAGGAAAAGACATAAGCAATGGTCTTCTTATTAGAGAAACTAAGATCGTTGAAGCAAGTCAACCTGGAAAGAATTATAAAACCTTTTCCAAACAATTTGGAGCTCAACGTTCTACAGTGAGAAAGATTTTTCACAAAACATTCAAGACAGTTGCCAGTCTTCCCAGGAGTGGACGCTCCAATGATCTATGGACAAATGAGATCAAAGTAGAGTTGCTCTTAGTCTTAATGCCCAGTGCCATGATTGGAGAAATCCAAGTAGCATTTCACCAGAAACACCTCATACCAACTGTCAAGTGGAGGGGTGATGATCTGCACTTGTTTTTAGGGCAATGATGTAAAAATGTTGTTGTTGTTTAGGTTGTATTTGGCTAATACTGAGAGCCAGTATAATCAGATGACTTTTATTATGTTTTTACACAAAAACACATAGAATTAAAAGAGAGGGTACTACAATATAGAGTTTAATTCTTAATGAATCTGTCCCCTGCCCCTCTGCGTGGGTTCAATGCCACCGAGCAAATTAAACGCTGAACTCTGGGCCTGATGGGAAATTGATGTGGCTGTTCTTTGGCTTTTACTCCCATTTTATAGAGACAATAAGTTGCACACTGGAACCCTGGATAGTCTTTACCATTTACTCTCTTTTCTGGTTCCTGTTTCCATACTGTAGGTGAAAACCATTTCGATGGGTAATGCTGTTCTTCCAGAGAGAATTAAAAGAAACGAGCAGGAATTGTTCGCATTTGTCCATTTACAGTTGTGTTCATTGTTGAATTATTATTTTCTGATTTCTGAGATAACGAATTGTTCACGCACAAGATTTATTTAGAGTGTTTCAAAACATTTGCACTGGAAACTCATTCTAAAGGAAATGCCTCTTTATGATTTTTGCTCTATTCAAAAACACAAATGAAAAGACTGCAGTAAAAGCAATGATTGACAGTCAAACCAGATTTTTATTATAATAATAATAATAATAATAATAATAATTTACTATATCTACTTTTTTACATGGATATTTTAACAAGACTTGGCCACACTGTTGACTTATTAAAACAAATTTATAAAACAAATTAATGCAACGTAATCACTTGGGCTGAGAAATGTGCAATCCCTTCACGTGGAGCATCTGTTAAATGAGTCCCCGTGTAAGACGCCACTACAGCGACGATCGTTTCTTTTCCTCCCGACAATCACAAAAGGCTTAAATGATTATCTGGTGAAAATCGAGTCTTAACCTTGCTGATCTACTCACAGTCCAGTTGAGATCGAACTCGGCACCTGAAGTCGTGTTTATTTTGATAAGATGTTCCGTGAGATCGGAGAAAAAAATCGGTGGAGCGTCATGTGCGCGTTAGCACCACCGGCGTGGAGGTCCTGTAATGATGGCGGTGAACCGCCGGTGAGCCAGATGCTTTTTTATTACGGCTTATTGAGGAGCAATATGGCCGCCCGTCACCTCGTCCAGAGCGCGGCTAAAAAACAAGTGTCGTAAACAACAGGATTAATTGAAACTAGGGTCTTGAGCCAATCTGGCGTTCCTCAGCAGGCAAAAGAACTGGCAGGGCCTGGCTATGGCGCTGAGTAAATATTGACATTTCCCTGGCTGGTAAAGGAGTGCAATCTGTCCCCTGCCCCTCTGCGTGGGTTCAATGCCACCGAGCAAATTAAACGCTGAACTCGGGGCCTGATGGGAAATTGATGTGGCCGTGTGTCCTCCGTGCTCTTTGGCTTTTACTCCCATTTTATAGAGGCAATAAGTTGCACACTGGAACCCTGGATAGTCTTTACCATTTACTCTCTTTTCTGGTTCCTGTTTCCATAGGTCAAAACCATTTCGATGGGATAATGCTGTTCTTCCAGAGAGAATTAAAAAGAAAGAAAAAAAAACGAGCTGGAATCGTTCGCATTTACTCCAAGCTTGAAAGGAAATATAATTATCGGAAGCATCTCAAGGCTTGGGAACAGGACGTGAGCCAGGGGAACGCAATTAATCTTAGCTGTGTGAGGGGAAAGGTGGACGTCATGTCTCTTTTCTGTGACAGCTGTGTGTGTGTGTGTGTGTGTATACACGTGCAGGACACAACACTAGAAAGGGTTGGTCAGAGAACATAAAAATAATCCTAGTAAATTTAAAATAGAGATGCCAAAAATAAAGTGATATGCATACACAGTGTCAGATTTAAGAAACTTGGTTGTCTGACCTCGAGTCATGAAAAGAATGAGATCATTCAAGCGTTATATGACCAGGAGTTACTAGTAAATGAAATGTTGGTGATTACAGAAGCTGAAATGGTCAAAACTGTTCCATTGAAATACCATTCAAGCGAAAGAAAACACATTTAAGCTTCACTGTATATAAATCATGCCTGTCTACTCCAACTGCATATTCATTCCTGACCTTGTGACAGACGCTCGCTCAGCACTACAGCTGCGTGGGTGGATTATTTTATTTCATATTAGACGCTATTTTACACATGATAAAGCAGCAGGATCATTTAAAAGATAATGCAAGATAGTTTTGCTTGTCTGTTGCTTTTAATCAGAACAGTTAGATTCATTATAAATCAGAGAAATTACACTCTAACAGTTGATGGAATGATGTAACCGCTATCCATGTCCAGTGTCCCTGGGATAATCCACCGTCACGCTGAGCGTACTGAAGGTGAATGAGAGCAAGATTCATGTAAATAAATGTGCTCATTAGTGACAGGTAAAGAAAATAAATAATCTTGAATAATAGAGAAAACCTGGTAAAATCAAACAGTGAAGAAGATAAGCAAGCGAGCAAAGAAACAAGGAAACAATAAAATAAAGAAGCAAACAAGCAAGCAGATAAATAATTAGATAAATAAATAAATAAATATTTTTTTATTAGAAAACATGCAATAAAGAAAGGAAACAAATAAATCAATAAATCAATTTATAAGAAAAATAAATGACTTAATTAGAAAACAAACAAACAAAAAATAAATAGTTAAACAAACATCAAAAAGCTGCAAAAAAAAAAAACAATAAAAAATAAATGACTAAATTAGAAAACAAACAAACAAAAAATAAATAGTTAAACAAACATCAGAAAGCTGCAAAAAAAATAATAATAATAAAAAATAAATGACTAAATTAGAAAACAAACAATAAAACATAATTAAAGAAATAGTTTAACAAACACCAAAAAAAGCGGCAAGAAAAAAAAAATAAAACACCTTTTGTTTATTTGTTTATTTATTTTGCTGTTTGCTTTCAGAAGTTTTCTAGATTTTTTTTAAATGACAAAATTCTTAAAAAATGATTTTAAAGTTCTTGATTAAAAGTTCATCAATAAGCCGATGCTCTAAAATAAATACAACAAATTAAAAATATTACAAAGATGAACAGCTAACTAAATCTATAAACAAACAAACATTCTACAGTATTTGCTGAAGGCATCCAAAATATGCAATACTCTTCTCTGAACAGTTAATAGTGAAATGTATCTTGCTACTCATGATTTGTAAATCCTTCATAACGGCTCTAATCTGAGGTGCTGTTTGTTAACTGGTGATTTCTGAGGTAACTGGTGACTCTAAATGAACTTCTGCTCTGCAGCAGATGTACGTTTTGGTCTTGCTTTCCTGGGAAGATCTTCATGAGAGCCAGGTTCATCATGGAGCGTGATGGGTTTTGAGTTTGAGTTGTTTTTAATCAGTGAAAGTAGCTCTCGTTGCTCCTCACCTTCAAACTCATTTTCTTAACAAGACTCTAGGTACGTGTGCTAACACCTGAATCCAATTAGGTTTTTTTCAGGTCATTAACTCAAAGGATTCACATACTTTACTTTTTCCACTAGCTGTATGAGATGTTTATGGTTGAAGATTAGAATTCTTTTTTGTTATTATTTTTGCCACATTATATTTGTCAATGACAAATTTCAAAATTTTCACATACTTTTCCTTGCTACTAATAGACTTAATTATGTATAGTAAGTTTTTTCTTATAAGGTACTTATAAAATTACCTCTTTTTTTGCCTAAGCACATCTTTATTTCCTTCGTACGTCCAGATCGTTCCACTCATTACAAGAATAGAAACAATTGAAATAGAGCAGTCTTGTAATTAGAAATCGCATCTAAATTGACCCGCATTCCTGATGTCTAAGAGAGTCTAGTGGAGCTGAGGGCGAGGTTTTATGTTTCACTGATTAGAATACCCATGAACGTTTTCTGCGAGCATCTGGTGATTGCGGAGGCTTTTCCGTGAGATGATCAGCTGTATAAACAGCACCGAAGCCGGGGAGCGTCACCGGGGATCATCCATCAGCGGCCGGTGATCCTCGTGACTGCAGCACCTGTGAGGTGGACGTTGCTTAATGCTTCTCTGCTGTGTAATGGACCGTTTTGATGAGTGAGACCTCTCAGAATTCCAACTGCGACGCTCAGAGCCAGTTGTAAAGGCCGCGATCCCATCTGTCTCGGGTTCTTCGGTAAATAGAGACCGGATCACCCTGAGCGAGAGCTACACTGATATTTTTCTTCTTGTTAAGTGGCTGTGGCTGACAACAAAGACAGATCATCTTCTGTGGCTTTAGCTGCCATATCTCGGGGACTTAGGTGCAAAATGAAGCTAGACGCTTTCCGTTCGAGTGGATTTCTGCTCTAAACTGTGCTGGACACACGCTGTAATTACTTCCCAGATTGACAGCGGAGATGTCCTCAGAGTCACTCAGCCTCCTCTCCTCGCTGTGAGGCAAGAAACTCTGCACTAACCTTTAGACAAAAGTCACAAATGAATCATTTGTTGTAACATGCTCTGACTTCCTTATTTAAATCATTTGTTTCATGTTAGTTTTTTCTCTACACGATTACATGTCTGTTATTTACACGATTTATTTGGTTCTTTGCAACATGAATCATTTATTTTAATGACATTAAAACCTTGATTTGTATAATTTCACTTAATTTTTTAAATATGAATCATTTTTCACATGAGACAAATCATTTATTTTTCATGTGATTCTTTTTACACACAATTCATTTGTTTTCACAAGCGATTCTGTCACAAGATTTTTTTTTTCCTTTGCCTGTTTTTACATGATTCATTTATTTACATGGTCTATGGTTAATGTTAATGGTTTCATGATTTATTTTCGGTAATTCTTTGATGGAGTTGGTTTTCATATGTGATTCTTCCAAATGATTCATTTACTTTCACAAAAAAAATTCTTTCCCATGATTTATTTTTCACATGTGATTCTTTCACCTGATTCTTTTGATTTCAAAGTTAGTCACACATGATCCTTTCACATGACTAATTTGTTTTTTAAACATGATTTTTTTCACATGACTAATTTGATTTTTAAACACGATTATTTCACATTACTTGTTCATTTTCGCATTTGATTCTTTGACATGATTCTATTGTTTTCACACATGATTCTTTCACATGGTTTGTTATTCAAGATTATTTGATTTGTATGATTTCCTTCAAAAGAATCTCCTCGTTTCTTCTCACTTTTTACATAATTCATTTGATTTTGATGTTATTTTGTTATACAAGTGACTCACTTATTTATACCTGTGATTTCGTACACATGATTAATTCATTTTGATTTAGACATGATTCGTTTGCTTTTACACATTTTTATATTTGAATCATTTACTTTCATATACAATTATATTTGAATTAGCTTATTATGTTTTATTAAAACATGATTCATGATTCTTTTATTTTCATCCAAGATATTTTTTATACATGTGATTCACTGATTTGAATCATTTGATTCATATGTGATTTTCTCATCCCTTTTTACAGACATTTAATGTATTTTTTATATGTGAATGTTTTGTATGCACAACTGGTCTGTTGTGATTTTGTTTCCGAATCTTGTTGCCATTGCAGTTCAGATTCATTAAACATTTTAGTTTTGACTTACTCATTGTCATACACATGAATGTATCACATACACTTTTTTTTTTTTTTTTTACACACAATTTACTGATTTATGTGTATTTTTTTTTTTTTGCATGATTTATTCATGCGTTTGGATTCAGCACATATTATTCCCACCATGTCAGGTGTCACAACTTTAGGGCACAACGTGTTGATCTGTTCTCTCCCACAACATACAGAATGATCTAATGGTACGTTAAGTATGGGAATCTTCTGTAGCGGAGAGACGGCTTCATCCTTCATGAGCCTCTGCTGCGAAGTTGTTAATACCCAAAATGTGAACTTTCGACCTTCTGTGATTTAAAATCCTGGAGTAAATGAGTTACCTGTATTTGCACGATTCTTACATTTTTCAGCAAGCCGACAGATTGCGTTGGCACAGAAAAGCAGCGGGCAAAAGGTTAATCTTTTACACTTGAATAGCATTTTGGCTCCTTTTTAAATTTTCAGGAGGCAATTTATGGATTTTCAGTTCCAGTTCTATAGTGTGTGATGTTTGGACAATTGCTGCGACTCCGGAGGCTCAGCTTCCCCGGTTTACAAAAGCATGTGGACAAAAGCGGCGAGGGCGCGCAGAGAGATCCTACTGTGATTTCACCATTCACCCGAAATCTGTTAATTAACAACAAAAAAAAGGGAGATGCAAAGTCTTCCAATCTGGCCTCCCGTGACGGCGTCTGGTCTGGTAGGAAAAAGGCAGCGTCCGCTCACTTTACCCGGCCATTGTAAGCGGATTAATGCTTTCAGAAATGTCTGATGCCCTACCATCTTTGCCTGAGGGACGGTCGTCGATTAGAGGATTACTCTTTACATGAGGCGAAAGTAATTGTGCGATGAATGTTGGGAGTCAGGAATGTGAAGGGCAAAGTGAGTTAATTAGTGTAAAGCCGTATATCGAAGGCGCCATTAAATACTTAAAGATTGAGATTTCTTTCCACTCCAGTGAATCAGAATAACTGAAATAAAGAAGAGTAAGTACAATAAAAAAGTGTGCACTCGGTTATGCTCACAGTTACTCACGGAGATCTGCTCTCGGAGACTAACTCTCCTGCTAGTTAGCCAGGGTGGCACTTTTTGATTGCTTTGATGGTACTGTACAAAACAAAACAAATGTCAAGAGCGCTAACACTCAGCGACAAGATGGCTAATCATGTAGATCTAGCTCTCTAGTAGTTAGGATTTTATGCTAAGCAGGCCCTGGTTGTTTTCTATCTTTCAAAAGCAGTTTGGAATTTTTTGCTCAGAGTGATGCTTGAATGAAATATCTAGAATTTTATATAGAAATGTTTAGAAAATAAAATCTACTCTGAGTTAGCACGGATTTTATGCTAACAAGTGAGTTTATTGTTGATGTTTTGGCTTTGCGTGGTACTTTATAATCACCACGATGGTGCTTTGATAAAATATCATTTCAAGAGGCACACATTTATGCTGAGCCTATTAAAAAAATGAAAGAAATCAAGAGCTAGGTGTCGGGTAATAAGCATTTTATGCTAACGAGCAGTGCTAGTTTTCTGTCTTTGATAGCCGGGTTGGCTTTTTTTTTTTTTTTTTTTTTTTTGCTCAGAGTGGTATTTTATCATCAGCGTGATGGGATTTGGAAGTTCCGTATGATTAACATGGGAGTTCAGCCGAAGCCACAGGCGAAGAATGTAGCTATGGGGGTGCGTAGTAATGAAACGCGATTAATCCCACGCCTCTATTAATGAAGCTAGCGACGAGATTTGTTACCTGACAGTGCACAGCTTTGCCATTTTACCAACTGCTGTTTTCCGGGGACCAAGTGTAATCCTGCTCTTTCAATTACATCCAAAGTCGAAAAGGTTTGAATCAATATCTCCCACCTGGCAAGTATAAAAACTGGGCATCTGCATGTTCACAGAAGTATAAGGAACCTCTGAAACTCCTCGGCGCTCACCACTAACACGGATAAGTTAAGTCTTCTCGTCCTTCCGCTCTAATGAGGCCTCCCCTGCTAAAGGACCTCACCGAAGTGTCATTGAATTCACCCAAACTTTAGTTCCTGATGATTCTCTGTGTTCTTCTTTGCCAAGGTTGCACTATATCTGGTAGCAAATGACAAATAGCCGGCCTCCTCCGAGCCTCGGCTCCCCCGGGGAGAAGAGCTCTACGTGACTGCTCTCTGCTTATAGCACACTGGGACATTGTTTCAAATTAAAGTGCTACAGAAACGGCATCTTTGGGGAGATGGCAAAAATGCCATCGCTGCACACTTTGACATCAGCAGCAGAATTTATTGCCCATTTCAATTCATACTACATCAATGGCCCAAAAGTAGGTCTAGACTATAAAACCTGATTTGATGAGTTTGTTAATAATTTATGGATGTAGTTTTGCCTCATTTTATTGGATGGGCAATTTGGCACCACTTGATAATGGAAACTTGGCTGAATTAAGGACACTCAGAAAAATATTAACAGGAATCTCTCTCTCTCTCTCTCTTTTGCATACATATACAGTACCGTATACACATATGCAGTGGTGAAGTGTTGCCTGGAGAAGTGGATATACTGACAGAAAACTCTCAGGCTTTGGTCCAAACACCTGTGTGACCAGAAGAAAACCACTTGTTTATGAGACTAATCAGGAAAACTAAACACTCGGATTTGCTTAGGGAGCATAAACATTGGACTTTGGAGCAAAAAAAAAAAAAAAATGCTGTGATCTGATTCCAGACTGACCCTATTCCAGAGCGATGTGTGCATCAGGGTAAGAAGGGGAGCACATGAAGCGATGCACCCATCATACCACAGTACAAGCCTCTGGAGGCAGTGTTATGATCTGGGGTTGCTTCAGGTGCTCAGGTCTAGACTCAGCAACATTATGTGGCAAATAAAATCAAGTCAGCTGACCACCTGAATGTACTGAATGACCAGGTTATCACATCTATGGACACTTTTCCCCACTGATGGCATGAGGCATATTCCAGGATTCAAACTGTAAAAGTGTGTTTCCGGGAGCACGAGGAATCATTTTCACACATGAATTTGCTACAAATAGCCTCCGATCAATCATGATTCGCCATTCCATAAACAACCTGAAAGTACCATTGCAAGTCTTTAAGAATAAACAAACAATTTACCATGTGTGCTTCAACGAGGACGGATACGAAATTTAGTGTGTGCTTAAGACAAGGTGGGATACGAAATGGAGTAACATCATTATGTCCTATGAAGCACATTCATTCATTCATTCATTTTCTGTACCGCTTTATCCTGTATTTCGGGTCGCGGGGACCTGGAGCCTATCCCAGG
>JAQMYL010000012.1:33669279-33686434 GCA_030014365.1 Clarias pachynema
ATCTATCTATCTATCTATCTATCTATCTATCTATCTATCTATCTATCTATCTATCTATCTACTGTATCTATCTATCTGTATGTCCATATGTCTCTGTCTGTCTGTCTATCAGTCTATCTATCCCTCCATATGTCTGTCTGTCTGTCTATCAGTCTATCTATCCCTCCATATGTCTGTCTGTCTGTCTATCTATCTATCTATCTATCTATCTATCTATCTATCTATCTATCTATCTGTATGTCCATATGTCTCTGTCTGTCTGTCTCAGTCTATCTATCCCTCCATATGTCTGTCTGTCTGTCTGTCTGTCTGTCTATCAGTCTATCTATCCCTCCATATGTCTGTCTGTCAGTCTATCTATCCCTCCATATGTCTGTCTGTCTATCTATCTATCTATCTATCTATCTATCTATCCGTACTGTACATATGTTAGAAATGTACAAAGCCACATGCTTGGAAGGATCTCAGTTGCCTTTTTTTTACGAAGACCCACAATTGCTGGTTATGCGATATTGGTCTGAAACACCAACAGCTGAAAAAAAAAGTACAGTATATCGTTAACAATGAGATTGTTTCTGTTTCGTTTCATCTGTTAAGCAAACATGGCTGCTGTGCGGTAATCCTGTATTAATAGGATCAGGTACGAATAAGTATGAAGGATTTTCACAGCTCGGTTCAGCGATCTCTCCAGCAGCAGCTCTGTGATAATGAAGCATAGAGGCCTAGACAGCAAAAAAAAGAGAAATGGATAAAAAAGAGGACGAGCCAGCACGTTATTTTATAATTAGCCTTCTGGGTTCATGTAGGAAGAATTCAGTTTAATCTTCGGGCGCCGAGCCGGTGATGCGGCACCGCTTCAACAAGTATGAAATCTCACAATTAACAACATCACAAGGCACTCATCCTCTCAGTCTGATTTGTCGTCTCTTTTTCGACATTACCCTGCTTGTCTCTCTCTCTCCCTCTCTCTCTCTCTCTCTCTCTCTCTCTCTTTTTTTTTTCTTCTTCATTTCTCCCTGGCCTGCATTTCTTTCATCTGCTGTCAGGAATTAGGCAGCGACATTATCAGGACTGCCGCTGAGGCTCGGCTTTCTCATCACTCTCTCGCAAGATGGTGAGGTCATTTTGCATTTTGTTTTTTTTTTTAGCCCGTTAATTTGGCGTAGATGAATTAAACCGGGCGATGGGGAAAACGAGAAAGGCAGCAGCAATGAAAGAAAAGGAGATACTCAGGGAAATGGATTCATTGTTCATCATTCCCTCAAAACAGTTTGACACAAAAACAATTAGGTGACGGAATTAATCACTTTGCACATGGCAGGGTGCCTTTGATAATTTGTGTATGAGGGGGAAAAAAATGTCAGAAATAGGGATTCGCAGAAATAAATTAACACTCTTTGACCCCAATCTCCTTAACTTCAATCTAGTTAGCCGGTGCTTTAATCACAGCATAATTAATTGGCTGCCTGGTTGATTCATAGCGAGAATAATACTTGTTCTTTAGGCTGTCTGCTTTTTTCTTTTTTTTTTCTTTCTTTAAAAAAAAAAAAAAGGATATCTGGAACTAAGTGAGATTCAAGGTTGCTTGCGATATGTGCTAATTCTTTGCTATTTCTGAAAGATTTAGGACTTCAGCGGTTTGCTTATCTGGAATATTCGGCTGAGCAAGAGAAAGAGATACAAGCACTGGGTTAGGAGTCCGAAAGTTACAGAAGTATTTATGTAGAGAAAGTTCTTTGTGTACAGAGTCGGGTTATGCACAGGCTCAGGTTCCCCTCCTGGGCTTTATATTGAGATTACTGTACTTAAATCACCTGGATGGAGGTCACAACTCCAATGCCGGCAGATTATAAGTGGGTAGAAATAAAGTAAAAATCAGGGATAAATGGACTGAATGTGGAAAAAAGTGTTTTTTTAAATTTTATTTTATAAAACATTTGACTGCCCTGAAAAAAAAAAAAAGATAATTTCTTTTAGCAATAACGTCCACAAGGACAACGTTTGAACATTTAACATTTAGTGACAGAGTCTGCATTGTCCTTGTCGGCTTTGTGAAACCCAGGAGGTTTTCCAACCTGTGAAAGACAAAAGTTTTCTCAAGCAAAATATGTTGTTTATTAATTATTAATTGCATTTGCATTCCTTTACAAAACACTTAATTAGAGAGATTATGTTATTGGAAAATAACATGTTTTATTCCTCGCTCGTCTGGCACGAGCATATGAACAATTAACACATGGTGTCTCAATCTTTTAGGAATTAGACCTAAAGCAAATCATGGTTTATTTCAAACTGAACAATACAGCATCCTGCGTCGTGATGCACTTGGAATCCCGAGTTTGCTTTTCGAATTATTCCCACATGACCTGAGACGCCATCTTCTTTATTGCAAACATTGTGTCAGGAATAATTAATAGCGATGAATTCATTGTTCCACCTAGGAAGCAGCATAATATACTGTATATATAGTCTAACACAAATATAGAAGTAGGATAATTGGCGCATAAAAATAGACCAGAGATTCTTATTGTACTAACAAAGTCAGCAGAAAAGAAAAAAGAAAAGCCAAGGGAGCCTGTGGTAAATGTGCAGCACTTGTACTACCACTTGATACAAATGAGGATGTAAGGAGAAAGCTAGACTGCATGCATTATCTTCCCTTAAATGCCCCATTAGGCCAAAGACACAGGATTATGAGGAGGCTCATTAGTTAGCCTATTCCTCACTCTGCCATACTATCTCTTACAGCCTTCCCCCTGCCGAGCTCATACAAGCTGTGTTTAAGCAAGAATGTCTACACAGCAAGACAGTGATGGAGAAACAGAATTTACAGTATCTGGCAGATGGTCTATGTTATTGCAATGCAAGAAAAAAAAAAAGTTAATTTCCTATCGAAATCAAGGCTTGAACAGATCTCGCAAATGTGCCTTTGTCTCGAACTCTGTGCTACATTTAAATTACTAACCTTCATTGCACGACATGACAACTTAGCTAATATGCTAATGAAGGTGGCATCCTACACGCCAAATCTGATTACAGCCTTGGCAATCAGAACACATATTTTTAGCGTTCTCAATCCCTGGAGCTAAAAGCTTCCTGGCGCACAAAGGACGAGACAGTAGAAGGACATGCAAAGTGGGATTAGCTTCCCAATGGCTGTAGAGCTCCAGAGTCACGCTAGCTTAGCGTCATTTCCATGTCGTGCGCGACAGTGACATGGCCGCGCCGTCTCGAGCTGCCAAGTAAGCCTGACATTGAACGGTCAGTGGCCAAATGACAGGAAAGGAGGATCAAGTGGATTTTCTTCCTCCTCGATGCCAGGATGGAGGACGATCTGCTTCGCTTCGTGGCGTCTTCAAAGGAAGCAGCGATGATTTCAGAAACCTCTCCACTTCGCTTAAAATGCTGATTTGGAGGCAAGCTATGGAGGCGTTCATACAGTACCAATGGAAGCGCTGTTTCAGTCACAGGCTTCTTGTGTTCCAGCCAGACGGCATTTTGCCATTTTTCGTTGATCCTGGTCCGGTGGCAGCGTCGCTTCCCTTGCGACACCAATCTCCAGATGTGTCATGTCAAAGCGAGATTTTTTTTCCCAATTTGATTTGGTGGCAAAAGACAAGATGGAAGGAGACAAAGAGAGAATTATGGAAGGGATATGAAAAACAAATCCAGGATTGTCAGTGAAACAAAACAAATCCAGGATTTCTCCACCGTTGTCCTTTTGTCCTTCACTATATACCATAGGTGTGGATGTTTAGGGACATGAGGGACAGTTTAAATTTTTTTTTTTCCTAACTTATTCATTAGAAAAAAAAAATCTGATCTGGTGGCTTTTAGTGGCTGAAAACCTTACTGAAACACTGTCGATTTTATTCCCTCTTGTCAACCTCTTGTATATGTCCATATAAAGAAAATCCATATAAGGCATTTTATAATAGAGTAAAACTCTGATGGATGTGATTTTATTTTATCATTTCATATGGGGCAGAAGAAATGAAGAACTCACCAGCTCCATAATATGAAGCAAATATATAACGATTTGTCATATTTATTATTAAATAGAACGCATCAACTGAGTAAAGTTTTGTATTAGTTTTTCATCAAACGAGAAAATAAAAGCAATCCACCCGGGAGTGGACTCGGGTCTACTGTATGAAAACCGAGAAAGAGATTCGCAGTGGCTCTGAACTCAAAGCTTTTTTTATTTTTTTTTTCTGGGGCAGGCGTGTAATCTTAAGCTCATCAGTGCTGCACATTGATCACTGCCTATGAGAGAATACCACTAAATCAATCACAGCAGTCAAGGTAAAGATAGCATAGACACAGCAGATCATCCACTCATCAATAAAGCAGCGATTCCAATCAATGGCCTTCAGCCCAGAGTGCAGCATCCGGCCGTTCCAATTCTACCATCGGCTTTGGAGTAAATGCAGGAGAAAATCGCTGCCAGTTATCTGTAGTTTAACGCAATGAGTGGGTCAGAGCCATTTGTGTGTCTCGCTCTCTACTTTAAATACATTTGGAATAAACTTTTACTCTTGTGTGGAGATCTTGAGCAGCGTTTTTGAATTACCTGCTTAAATCCACACCTTCATTCAGGTCAGTTGGTGAATCAAAAACCAATCAAGCTCTGATAAGACAAAATCAAGAACTTAATATTAGGACATGCTTCCCAATTCCCAAATATAGTTGCTAGAAGCCATATTGTTAAAAGTAAACCAAATTGATTTATTTGGCACAGAGGTTAGCGCTGTCGCCTCGTACCTCCGGGTTCCGGGTTCGATTCCCACCTCGGTTCTGTGTGCATGGAGTTTGCATGTTCTCCCCGTGCTTGGTGGGTTTCCTCCGGGTACTCCGGTTTCCTCCTACAGTCCAAAGACATGCAGATTAGGCTAATAGGTGTTCCCAAAATTGCCCGTAGTGTGTGAATGAGCATGTGAGTGTGTACAGTATGTATATTTATGGGAGTGTGCCCTGGGATGAATTGCCACCCTGTCCAGGATGTACCACACCTCTTGTCTTCTAGAATAGGTCTCAGGGCCCCCCACAACCCAGTACACAGGATAAAGTGGTATAGATGATGAGTAAAAGTGAGTGATTTATTTGTTAATTACAAGGGGCGTCCAAGTCGAGTCAGTACAGTATATCATGCTGCTTCGTAGGTGGAACACTGCATATATTGCTTTGAATTATTTCTAACACAATGCTTGCAATAAAGAAGATGATGTTTCAGGTCATATGGGAAATAATTCAAAAAGCATCAACTCAGAGTGGGATTTCAAGTCGGAATTTGGGAGCTTTCATGCGCCATGCAAAATACTGCGTTTTTCAGTTTGAAATAAACCACAACAAACAATTTCCTTCAGGTCTAATTAGGATTAGGAAAATGTTTGTTAATTGTTCATATGCTCGTGCTCGTTTTCTCCTGAATGGAGTGTTTGGTAAAAGATTGCAAATTAAAATTGCTCAACAATAACAAAATTGTGCTTGTCGTGTCATTGAGAAAGGTTTTTATCTCATCCAGGTTGGAAAACTTTCACAAAGCAAGGACAAGGACAGTGAATTGTCCTCATGCCGTATGCCCATGAATGACGATCCTGGCCAAGGTGGCTCAGAGCCCACTGCAGTCGTTTCTTTGAACAACTTGCAGAAGAGACGTGCCTGTCTGTGAGAATTGTTCACGCCATCATTCACCAACACCACTTGGTCCTGAGCTCGCTCCAAGTCATTTCCATATGTTTGGGCCATTAAAGGAGTTCCTAGGAGGCCAGTTTTTCAGACGTGAAGCAGGTAGTTTGATTAGAAAAAATAAATTCTACCTTAATCAAATCCAATTATTAGTGAAAAGCTGGGATCTGTGCATTTTAGTGTAGCAGGGTATTATATAGAGAAATAAAGGTAGTTTCTACTCTCATAATTGTGTTCTGTTATTTTGCACAATTAAAAGTCCCGGTTTGACTAGAACCCCCTGATTAATTCAAAATAAATTAAACCACACAGTAAATGTGCCTATTTAGTGAAACATATTATCACAATTATGGCTATGCTATACTGTGTTGAACTTCCCAAGCAGGCGTTATATTACATATTAAATCCCAGTGATTTTAAATATGAACAGTCAGTGAAAGAGAGCTTATCCTGATGGAGCAAACCAGCTGCTTCATGTTAATATTTGTCCCTGTTGCCAAATTAGCCCTCAGACCTCAGGGTTGCGTGCAATTAATAAAGACAGGCTCCTGCCGTTGTCTTGCCTCTATAAGCATTTTGTGTCCTCAGGTCCTCGGCTCTGGCCGGTGGCCCAGAAAAAGTAATGCATATCTCTCTCCAGTGAGGAAATCGTCCACCTTGGTGATGATTTGAGCATTAAAATCTTTCACTTTGGAAAAAAACAACAACAAAAACAACAGCATCAACAATAACACCGCATCCCCCTGCAAGCTATACGAACATGGACATCTTCCATTTCCTTGTTGGAATAACGTGACCTCATCAAGGCGAGATTGGTGATTCATGCGCCCTTCCTTTGTGTGTTTAATGAATATTTATGCTTCAGATGTCTTTCATTGAAACCGCTTTAGGCTGCCTTCTTGGTTCATCATGCAACCTTTGAACTCCCTCTTTTCTTCTACACAGCTGTCTGTTAAAGATGCTGATCAGTTCTACAGTAGCTCACACAGTAATATTGAAACTTGATACCAAGCTGCAGAAATGTTAAGAAAAGAACAACGTCATGTCACATAAGTGGATGTTATTGCCTGTTTTCCAGGTTCTTTGAGGAGTTTGTCGCTCTCAGCATTTTGTACTGTTTTAATGGAGGGAAAAGCCACAAGATTTAGTTTAGACTCTCTCAGAGGTATATAATCCAGTAACAGTAGTGCTTTGTAAAGCTCAGCACATTATTGTGAAACAAATTTTTCCCTGAACCAAATGTTTCTCTCAAACAAATAGCTGTAGGCATATTTTAAAGACTGTGACTTTAGCAATATAAGGATCCATGGGGTGAGGAACTATTTGACCTACCAAAACTCCAACAATTCATTAAAGTTTAGTTACATCTCAGCACCTTTTATTTGAATTTTCAAAATCCTGACATATTGTTTTTAAAGTATTTTATAATGTTATAAGTTTCAATTATCTTACAAACTCTAAACTTAGCACATATTCAACCTTGAAATTTCTTCATAAAGTATCAAGCATTATTAAAATACATAATAATCTACTAAAATATGCATTACAAACCTGCTAGCTAAATTTTAGGCCTAGTTACACTAGAAGGTTTAGTGTATTTAAGATATTAAATTTAACTAGCATATCTACTGCTAATGCTACCTGATGTTAGCTACAATTTTAATTTTCTGCTGCAGGCAGAAGGAACATTGCTGCAAAAAAAAAGTGATGAGCATACAGTAGACCTACTTTGTACATTAACTTTTTATTACTATCATAATTCATATGTGGAACATCTACAGCTATAAGTTTAAAGGTCACTTGTCATTCATTTTATGGTCATTAATGATTATTGTCTGCCAGATAAAACCGTGTACAGCCAAGTGTATTTGTGAGTTTAACGTAAGAAACTTTATACCAGAAATAAAGTAGCTCCCAGTGATGAACTTCTTTTTGGCCAAAATGCCAGACAGGTCTAATAATACTGAAGGGAAGAATCTCTATCTAAGGATATTTCCTTTTTTTAATCATATTTTCCCCATGTTCAGTATCTCTCAGTAATAACACCCCAGCTAGGTGTACCATTAATAAAACACCAATCATAGTGCAACTTTCAGCTAAACATAATACCATTAATATGTCCACAATCTTTTTTTTCATTTGAACGCATCCGCTTCCCCAATGTGCTTTCTCACCCCCCTTCCATTTTCAGTATGCATAATGCCAGAATAAAGTGTCTGTATATAATTAGCTATACGCTGACATATACAGATGAGGTGCGACCATTAGGATTGTCATTTGAAAGCTCCCTCTTTCGGCACAGGTTGATAATGAGACTCCTGGTATTTCTTTTCCCAGGAAAGGTCACCGAGGTTTAAATTGGACGTCTCACCGCAAGGTCTAGGGTGAGTCAGGGAGGCCGAGTGTCACTCATTTTTTAGGTCTAGCCACAAATGAACTTAATGTGATGTCTCCAAGGCTGGGCTTCTCTTCGACTATAGGAGCAAAGGTGCAGAGAGCCTAGGAATAAATCAATAAATCAGACTCCATGATTTTTTTTTCTTTTTTTGTGCCCATGCTGTAAGGTAAGATTGTGAATGTAAGATATATTACTTCTGGTATTTTTTCCCCCATGACTAGTTTGTAAGGCACCATAAACATTATATACCTGGAACAATGAATCCACTCTATTTCATAGAATTTTTAGAAAGTGCTTCTACTGTTTTCTTTTTAAACATCAAACAATTTTGTTGTTGTTGTTAAGAAATGCATTGTTCAAATTGTGATGTATTTCATTAGCTGTCGTCCCATTTGCATGTTTATTTTACCATCCTTTTAAAGAATACATGTAGTATAATAGCCGGTCTAAATTTGTTCTGCATGAAAAAATATATATTTTCACCTCTTATCAGTGAATTTTCTTCTTTGTCTTCTTTTTCTTCATCATCTTTTTATTACTACTAATATTAATTGTATTCTTTGCATATTATAACTTTGAAAGAAGTTTGAGAAAGCTCCTCTGAAGAGTCATAATTTCTTAACCTTTAACCTTTTGCGCTTCCATCATTAACTGCTGATCAGTATTCAAGAAACTTAGGAGTTTCTTCCATCAAACATGTTGTTGTGCAGTATATACACAGATGTTTGCACATCCTGGTTTATCCCATCAAGAATATGAACTAGAAATGTCCCAGGTCCTTGTAGGAAAGTGCAATCTACCCTATTCTACAGTACATACACAAGCTCAGAGATAGCGATGATTGTCCAGTGTTGTGATTGACAGGGGAGAAAGAGTAGAACCTAGACAGCATGGCCAATTGCGCCCCCCTTGGCTCCATGGCATTGGCAAAATCTCCAGATCCGACTTCACAATTCCATAATAATCAGACCAGGAGCCTTGTATGAACATCTGAATTTCAGCGTTGTTGTTACATTTAGATTTAGATCGGGTCGCTGATGGAGGTGCTGTGTCCACCACTATTAACAACTTAATGATACCATTAAACCTGGACATGTTGGTGTAACATGCAATTTAGCGAATGACGCTCATACTTTTCGATTACAAAGAATGTATTTTGATGTTACACAGTAAGAGCAGATGAGGTCAGTGTGAATTGTGAAATGTGCCTCAGGCTTTTGGTTTGAAGTGGCCAATTAACTCTGTTTAATTGGCCTGTCTCGGAGTGTTTCAAAGGACTCGCTGGGCAATTGTGCCCACTAGCCAGGTAAAGGCAGAGACATAGAGCATGTAATTATAAGACATACCTTTCTGTGTCCTTTACCTGTGGGCGTGTTGCTGTGTACATTTTTTTTTATGAGCTGAAGGTTAATTATACAGACTAACTGCAAAGTTTTTCATTACTATTCAATTATCTTCATTTCCTTAGCAGAAAATAATGATCTGAATGTGAGAAACAGCCTTAAGAACACTTTATGTAAATCCCGTATTTATAATGCGTAATAAATGCAGGTATAATGTTATTCAGTATAGCCCACATAGTACGCTATTAACTGTATAAAAATGCTTATACATAGTTATACGTCGTTCTTTATAATGCATCATTATATTCTTAATAATAATACATTATAATCTTAATAAAAATAATACATTATAATCTTAGTAATAATACGTTATTATCTGTATAAAAATGCTTATGCATAGTTATATGTGTTTTTTTATAACGAAGGATTATAATCTTTATAATGTATTATTATTAAGATTATTAAGATTATAATGTATTATTATTATTAAGATCATTATCTTAATAATCTTAAAAATAAATTATCTGTATAAAAATGCTTATACATAGTTATATGTGGTTCTTCATAACACATGATAATAATATTTATAATGTATTATTATTATTATTATTATTATTATTAATATTATTAAGATTATAATGTATTATTATTATTATTAAGATTATTATCTTAATAATCTTAAAAATAAATTATTATCTGTATAAAAATGCTTGTACATGGATTATAATCTTTATCCTTCCTAATGGCATGTTATATAGTAATCCATTAGAATATCAGTTGAGAGAAAAATTAGTCACGTTAAGATGATTTTCTATAATTTGATCTCATTAAATCAGAACAGGGAAAACATGCATAAATTGATTAGCTCATGCATGTTTAAAAATTTGTTTTTTTTGCTAACTTGTATTGTATAAAAAAAATATCAGTACACTGAATATATCTATACTGCCTTGGTTAACCTTCTTTTTTTTTTTCTTTTCAAAGGCAAAAAAAAAAAAAAAGTCATACAATATAGAACACATGACCTCGAAACGAGTCGCACGTCTGAGCTCCGAAAACAAGCCGAGCAGTTCACAGTATATAATTTTGAAATTCCACAAAGCCATATAGGCTCGATTCCACTGTCCTTGCCTATTTTACGATACGCCATTGTTGGATTACTTTGAAGATGAGAAAAGAGTAGAATGAAAGGATGGTGTGATATTCTTACTCTCTGGGCACTACCCGCAGCCCTTCCCCTCCCACCTCCCACCTCCTCCTTCATATAGCTCCGGTGTGTGCTGTGCTGAGCTGTGCTGTGCCGTTCTGTTCTTCAGCTACAGGAGAAATTGTGAAGGAGCGGCACTATATCAGAAGTAATAACCTTGAACATGTCTTGCTGTATTAGTGGCGTTCTGGCCAGGCTTATTCACGGCTGAGTCAGCCACTGATTACCTTGTCAAGGAGCTCTGGCTGTGTTAAAAGTGCAAGAGTGTTCTTGTGTCGGCTCGCAAATATAGCGCAGACAAATTGCCACCTTGGCTTTCGGAAGTAGTCAAAGCAAATTGGCAGGCGTCCTGTCTCTGTGTACACTTTTATAAAGAAAGAGGCTGACATTGGTGCATGAGAGAGTGCAAGCAGTGTGTGTGTGTGTGTGTGTGTATTTTGAATACATGTCTGGTGTGTCTACAGGGGAGTTTATAAAGTTTCAGGCTGATGCTGCATTTCTGCAAAGAACCCTGAATAATAATGACTCCTCCAGGGATGTTCATACACACCCAGCTAAAGTTTTACATTAACTAGTTCACTATTTAAATAGGAAAGTTTGTAAGTTTTAGAAATGTCACCCGAGGGCATCATGGATAGAAAAACCGAACAACTTGTTTGAAATGACTGTTTGGCTGGTTTGAACGACGTCTCTGAGAACTTCAAAAGTAGGGATTGTGATCTCGTGCAATGTCATGCAAGAACAAGAAAGCGAACATAGCCACATTAGAGGAATTCATCTGGGAGTTATTACCACATCCCCTGTACAGTCCTGACCTCGGCTTCAAGCCATTTAAACATGTTTGGGCCGTTTCCTTGGGAGGCCCGAATTTCAGATGTGAATCTGTGTGAAAGTGCAAAAGGAGTTTTTACCCACATAACTGTGCTCTGTTATTTTGCACAGTTAAAAATCCTGGTTTGACTTGAACACTCAGACATCGAACATGTTCTTGAATTACAGCCTAGAGAGATTTTACCTTTATAATTGCCGATGCTTCAGTGGGACGCTTCTTCTCATGTAGAACATCGAGGAATACATCAAGCACCACCCCTCCTGTAAAGCTTTATCAAGACCGCGGCATCATCCGCGAAAAACCGTGTCAAAGAAAAGTGCTCTGCTTATGCGAGGCGCTAACACTGACAACACCGATCAACATTAGCATTCAACGGCTGTGAAATAATTAAATCTAGCTGATGATTATGGGTTGCTACGGCTAAGTCTACAGAGATCCGAAGCCTCGCAGCCTGAGATGTTATTACTACGAAAGATTAAATCCCTAGGTATACGAATCTTATCACACTTAGTGATGCAAGTTGACAGTAATTCGGAAAGTACATATTAAAAAGGGAATTAGTGTTTAGGTGGTCAATATTGAGCTAGATGCACTTGTGACTGATTTGAAATGAACGCTGAAAGCAAGTCAGGGTGGGGGGAAAAAAAGTAAGTCTGATGTATTTATTTAATAATAAAAAAAATCTAATAAGATTTAACTGAGATAAAAAGTGAGAGAAATTTATTGAACTTTTTTTCCTTTCTTATTATTATTGGATAATGTAGGCAGCACTTTTTTCTCCCTTCATATTTTTCATTTAAGTGATGCAATATTCATGTTCCTAGCACACACTGTTAATTATTGTTGTCTTTTAATGACTAACACCTGATATTGACTCAATTAGCGCACTCCTCCTTTTCAGTCGATAAGAAAAACGGGACACGGGCCAGATCCTTCAGGTTTAAGCTCGAGGCTGAAGATGCACAGTGTTGGAGAAATCAGGACGTGAAGGTCAGGAGGCAAAGAAAAAAAACTGCATGTGATGAACTACTTTAAGTTCTTTGGTAATAATAATAATAATAATAATAAAATCTAAATTTTTTTATAATCCATTTTTAATGGATTTTTATGGTATGGTAAAGTTTCAATTTGTAGGAATTCACATCAACTCCTGGAATAAATCTGATATGAAATGGTTGCTTTGGGACTTCATAGATCCTTTTTTTTTTTTTTTAAATGTACAATTGCGACAAAATGTAATCTAAATTACTCAGTATCATATTATACAATAAAATAAACATTCTTTTGTTTATTATAAACATTCTTTTGTTTTTATAATATTATATTGAATAATAATGTGTCCAAGATTTATTTTGTAACATTTATTTAGTTGTGGGTTGAGTTGAGAAATTTTTTCTTTTGTCTTTTGTCTGTTTTTACTTTGACTAATAGGTTCCCACATAACCCACAATGCTATTCAACCACCTGCTGATAATGGTGCCGGTGGGATTGATGCTGCAATCCATTGTACTCGAAACTCTGAAAATATTCATTTCAGAATTCCCAGGTGGAAACTTGCTCGTAATCCACCTGACTTGCATCATTTTCTACTTGATCTTGTGATTGAACAGCTTTGGAAGTTTCTTTGGAAGTAAGCTGAACAAGACGCTTGACCTGTCGGGTTAATCACTCTTCATGGCCAACCACACAGAAATCATTCCTGAAGTACTTTTTTTTGTTTGTTATTTTGAACAATTCCAGACACTAGCTATACTCAAATGATCTTTCAATCTACCTACTTGAACACTTTTACATGGGAACCTGGGACTCTGAGTTTACAGGTTACAAATATGATGAGCCAAACAACTGGTGGGCATAGTACATACATCCTGTATTTCAGTAAAAGCAGTATTACACTATATGGATAAAAATATGTGGCCAAAGCTACTAATTATTGCCTTGAGGTGTTTCAATCAGTCCGGCCCCTTATCCCCAGTGAAGGGCGATCTTAATGCTTCAGGATTATACCAAAACATCTTGGACAATGCTGTGCTTCCAACAGTTTGCGGAAGGCCATTTTCTATTCCAACATGACTGTGTTCCAGTGCATAAAACAAGGACAGGGTTTGATGAGTTCGGTGTGGAAGAACTTGACTGGCCCATGCAGAGCCCTGACCTCAACCCCATTGCGCACCTTTGGGATGAATTGGGACGGAGATTGTGAGCCAAGCCATTGCGAGCCATTTAGAGTTTGCATGTTCTCCTCGTGCTTGGTGGGTTTTCTCCAGGTTCTCTAGTTTCCTCTCACAGTCCAAAAACCTGCAGAATAAGCTAATTGCCATTTCCAAATTGCACATAGTGTGTGAATGTGCATGTGAATGTTGAATGAGGTCCTACCATGGTTGTACAAATAGGAATAAATATAATTTGCCTCCACTGTCTGTAGTTGGACTACATATAGTAGAAGTTCCTAGATGAATGGAGATGGATGTTAAAGAATTACTCAAGTAAAAGTAGATGTCTTCCATTTGCATTTCTCCTTGACAAAAAGTACAAACGTACAAATTTACTGAGCTTGTATTAGCTCACAGTGGCTTTTATATCATAGTAAAAGCCTCTCTCTCTCTCTCTCTCTCTCTCTCTGTCTTTGCCTCCAGACCACCGCCTCTTCTGATTTCAAACATTTTAGTAAATCACACAATTACATTTAAGAGTCAGCAGCTGGCAATATTCCCATTTCAAATATTACAAACTACTGTGGTTGTATCACAAAGACATGCGCAAATGTAGTGAAGTAGAAAGTACAGAAAGTACAAAAAACAATCCAGTAATAAAAGTAAAGTAAAGATATGCGAAAACTGTACTTAAGTATAATAATGAACTAAACACACATAGTTGGCTTCCACTTCTAGCTCAAACGGATCATCTTCCACCGTTTTAACTTTCAGACCTATACCGCCATCAACATCATCGTCCTCTGATATCTTATTCGTAAACTTGAGTCGACTCTGAGTTCAGCAACAACACCAACATCTCCAACGTTACCTTTATGCTTTAAATACACAGGACATGCTATTTTATTTTTAGGAGGTGAGATTTAAAGTTTGGTACACAAAATATAAATTTTTCACTGAAAGACTAAAAGCAGAACACCGATTAACATATTAGCACCAGAATCACTTAGTATGTCATGAACCTTTCAACATAAACGCATTAAATGTGTTTCAGAGTTCAGTGTGTAAAAATGAAATTTTTTTAACCACTCCACTTGATGTTCGTTTACTGGGGAGGAAAAAAAAATTAGTGCATTAATGATGGAAGAATATCTGACAGTTTATAGACAATTTACTAAAACAGTATTTTATTTATTTATTTTCCAAATTTGACTCAGAAAATGGGATTCATCATATACAAAATCGAGACTCGCTTAAGTAGTGCCCCTCTGGTTTGTTTAGGGTTCACACATCACCTAATGCACCATTGCACTCAGCTCTGTTTAAATTATATGGACACGGTAAAAGAAAATGGGGAGTGGGATGTTTAGGATGGAGCTGACAGTAATGTGAGGTAAAGTTTTACTCCAACACGATTCGAGAAGCAAACTTTTCCCCAAGAGTGAAAACTCGTCACTTTCCCCACCCCCCGCACCCCCCACCAAGCCCCTTCTTTATGCCTCAGCGGTAAGCCCGATTTGCAAAGTGTTTCTGCCTGGAAAAATTTGCGGTCTGAAACCTTATCCTCGGCAATCTCTGTCACTCAAAGGCACTTGGCGGCTGGCGGCGGAGATAGAGAGCTTATTCCTTTCATTTGCACAAAGCAAAACACAATTTCTCTTTCCTGCGCCAAAATGGCCTGTGATGAATTAGTTCGAACAACGGCGTGCAAATAAAGACTGACAAGTTCTCATCTTGTAGTGTCAAGGCCCATCACGCTGTGCGCATCGCCGGTCAGACGCGTATCTCCGCGAGAAAACACACGTCTTCACCTCCTATTAATGTGTTTGTGTTGTCAGACTAGTAATAGCTTCAGTGATATGACTCTGGTCGTTTATAAAATTTTACAGTGCAATTGTGCTTTTAATGTGTGTGGAAACATACACATACACACATTCATACCCCCCACACACACACTTTTCCTTTATTTCATTCAGCTGTGTAAGTTTATGACAAAATAATGAATTTAATGAATATAGAGTTAACACATCTCGTTAATTGTTGTTTCTGAAAACGTCTGAAATCTACATCTTTCAGGATCGATGAGCGTACAGTATATATCAATATCAGATGCTACAGGTTTCCTGTGGGTGACACAAATTCAACTCACTTGCTTTAAGGTGTGCTGATAATGAAAAATCATCAAAAACACCATTGTTTTTTTTCACTGATGCTTTTTATCCATTAACAGCAACCATGCTGCTAACATGAGGTTATGGAAGACAGTTTCATGTCGCAGGTCATACACCATGGCCAAACTGAGCAAAGCAAGAAGATACAAGGTAGTTATACTCCATCAGCAAGATTTGAAGAAGCACAAAGACATGGGCAATGTTGACACGCATTGACACAGTGGTTGGCCAAGGAAACTTAATGCAGCAGATGAAAGACATATCATGCATACTACATTTCAACATCTGAAGATGCCCAGCAGGACCATCAGCAGAGAATGGCAGAAACCAGTGGGAGCCAGGCACACCCATCTAATGTCTGAAGTCACAAAAGCCAAACCTCCAAAGTGGAAACAATGCTGAGTGACTCAAATATGCACAAAAACAGAAACTGGGGTGCAGGAAAGTGGTAGCAGGTGCTCTGAACTGACGAGTCAAGATTTTAAATATTTGGCTGTAGGTTGAGCAGCACAATACTGAGTGTGTGTAAATGAAGTTTCCGCAAATGAAGTTGGAGACTTGGTCAGGAGTAATGGTGTACAAGCAGATACAGTATATATCTTATTTATTCTACAACAGGACAACAATCCCAAACATAGAGTCATTAAGTGCTGTCTTCAGAGTAGTGAAGAACAAGACGTACTGGGAGTGATGGTTTGGCCCTCACAGAGCCCTGATCTCCACATTATCCAGTCTGTCTGGGATTACATGAAGAGACAGAAGGATCTGAGGCAGCCGACATCCAGAAAATCTGTGGTTAGTTCCGCAAGATGTTTGTAACAACCTACCTGCTGAGTTCCTTCAAAAACTGTTTGCAAGTGTACCTAGACGACTTGATGGCAATTCTGATTTTGTAGGCAGAGAGCGGACACACAACACACTGATTTGATTTGGATTTGTCTTTCCTTCAATTATTTTCCATTTTATTAATTGATAAAAAAATAAACTAGTAACACTTTTATTTTTTAAATAAAGATTAGCAAAAAAGTAAATAAATCCAACAGGATAAAGGTGTAGTAAAGGAAAAGATAAACATACACAATCATATTAAATAATGTACACATACACACACACACATCTACATACTGTACATATACATACATAAAGTTGGTTTTGCCAGTTAACTAAGTCAAGGATTATTTTCTATATCTTGATTTTTTTTTTCAAAGCAAAGATAAAAAAAAAAATAGTGTAGGGGCATTTATTTATTCATCTATTTATTTGTGTACACTATTTAATATTATTGTATATGTTTTCATTTACTATTCCTTATTTATTTTTTATTTTTATTCATTTTCTTTAGTTCATTGATGTTTTTGTTGTT
>JAQMYL010000012.1:33699522-33730492 GCA_030014365.1 Clarias pachynema
CCTGGGATAGGCTCCAGGCCCCCCGCGACCCTGATCAAGGATAAAGCGGTATAGAAGATGAATGAATGAATGAAGTCCCCTTTAAAAAATGAGAATTGCTGTTTTAAAAAAGAAAATCAGCCCAATGGTATCACTGATTAGTTTCCTATAATATGACTTTTTCTGTTTAAATCTTATGCACATATTTCTTAAATACATTCGATTTTGCATTTGAAAGTAATTATGAATTTCTTTCAATTAATCAGCATTTTGAAAGTAAATTGTACATCTAAAACAAAAAATAAATATAAATACATTTTTATATCATTAAAAAAACAAACACATCATTAAGTAATAGACCATTTCATGGAAATGAAACTATAATCCTGGCAGTTCAGTAAGCAAGGCAGCACAAAGTTTGCAGAAGAAACTGTGGAAACTTTTTTTCCAAGATGCCAGAACAGCTGATTTCTTTATAAACCCGCACCTCGGTGTATCTTAAAGACCCAGCAGTTTACTGCAGTTTAGAGGAAATAAATAAAAATCGATGTGCCTCACAGGCGTCCTCTGGGACCGGCTTGCTTCCCCATACAGCCTTCTTTCTCTGCATCCCTCACAACTAAAGATCATTAATTCTCTTCAAAAACTGGCTTTTTTTTCTTGACAGGAATAAAAAAGAAGAAAATATCTCTTAAATTATGTAAAGTTGAGCTCTATTGAATTTACCGTCAATCAACAGCTGAAGGAGCCCTAGTCTGATTCCAACTGTAAAACTTTTCTGATTCAGTGATCGAGCTGGTGTCTGTGGAGGGAAAAACACGGCACAAAGTCATTAAAGCAGCTCTGAAATGATTCGTAAGAGCTATAAATAATGTAGAAGGGCTAAAGTGTTGTTCGGCTCGTCAACACACTAGTTTGGGAAAGTTTCAGATTCGCTTCTAAGACTTGCTGTAATGTGTAGGAAAAAATGTAGGAGAAAAAAAAAAGTTGCTTTGAATTCTTGCGTGTGTAACGATGCAGGATACAGGAACTTCTGTTAGACGCTTTCTGAGGGAATTAATATCATTACACACAGCGGGGCAGAACGTCTAATTCTAGTGCAGTTTGATTACAGGAAGAGGAAATTGCCTTTGACAGGTAATACAAATGGAGTAATTAGTATGCAGATGCACTGGAACATTTGCAACAATGACAATACGCGAATTGATCCTGCGTTCCGGATCGATGAACAACCAGAAACTTTTGTGTGACACACTTAAAGTAAAAGGAATTACTTTAATATCTTACTGCACAATTGTGTACAATTGCGTACGATATGGCACATTTCACGACACAATCATGACAAGTAACTATAAATAAATGAAATATAGAATATATTATATTTTTTATTTAATAATTGAGATGGATTTTTACTTAGAATATATTTTTTTCTTTTTTGTAGTAACGATCACATGTCATCACCATCATCCATTATATTCTTTTAACTGTTTTATTATTCATTTATTGTATTCAAGGTGCTATTTGTAAAACTGTATCAGTTTTTTTTCAGAACTTTTTTAGAATATAGTTTAAAGGTATTTATAAAAAAAAACAAACAAGATTGCAATATTGATGTAAAATGGATCCTGCTATTTTTTTTTGTATTTCACACTGCACAAAATTTTTATTTTATTTTATTTTATTCTTATAATATTATAATTTAAGTATTTTAGTGAAATATTCTTCTAGCATGAATCTAGCCAAACCTATCTATATATAAAAAAAAAAAATAGAATTACAAGCAAACCAAATTTAAGATTCTGGAGCTTACTGTATTTCTAGTCTAATTTTAAAGTCAGCTTATTAAAAAAAATTAAGTGTCTTGTTCTAATTGGTAGATAATTTTTCTTCTTTCAAGAAACAAATTCCTAACTAATAAAAAATTATCTGCCAATAGAACAAGACATTTTTGCATAATTGGCTTGTAATTTTTAGTAACAATAGGCTTAATAATCTTATATTAGTTTTTCTCATTTTAAGAAATTATAAATATGTTTGGCAAGATTCAAGAATATTTTACTTGCTAAGATGTCAAGATGTTTTGCAGTGCAGGCTTGTTTTCTCTTTTTTTTCTGGCCCATAAATCTGTTCTCTGGTTGTTTGTTTAATAGTTTTTTTTTTCTTAAATCACAACTTTTACAACTTATTTACATAGCTCTAACAGTTTTTTACTGTCTGTGTCTTTATGTGGAATTTATGTGCAATTCCATTTTCAGCCTGCAGAGGGCTTTGAGAAACAAAATAAACAAACACAAAACACATACTGCACCTTTAAAGAAGATTTCCAGCCCCAGCCACACAGCCAGAATTAACTTGGAGTGAGAAAGACATATATTTCAGGAGTGTGTTCACTGAGCTAATGCAAGGTTTGCACAAGAAAAAGTCAGCTTGTGTAAAGGCCTGTGAATTGCCAGTCATAACTCCATGTTGACTCAGCGCCTCTTGAAGTTGACTGAAAAGAAACTTATTGACCTCATCATGCACCAAGTTTTTTTTTTTTTTCCATATTCAACCCTACAGGCATTTCTGCATCTCACTCAGGGGCTTTTACGTTCGATCATTATTTATAACCGAGGTGTGAAGAGCAGCCTTGTTAGTTACTAGCATGGGTCAGCAGAGTGAAGCCCAGTCTCTAGTCAGACCCGAGCGCCGGACACGCTCCGAGACCGGAACAGCTGCGTTAATGGGACAGAGGCTGTTTCCTGTCTGCGCAATACTAATTACATTACCGTTCTGATAAACAGCATGTACTTTGGCAAACTTTTCTGCTTATGTCTATGATTTTCATCCTCTGGCTTGCTCATAAATATTAATGGTGCAAACAGGGGAAAAAAATGAAGCACAGTTTCCTTGTGTCCTTTGAAAGTCAAGGTTGCGCCTCTATATAATTGGTAATCCCTTCATGATGATATTGTTTGGACATAAAAATTATTATTGAAAAAGGTATCAAAGCATTATGATAAGGAAAATGTAAAAAAAAAAAAAAAAAAAAAAGATATTTAAGAAAAACGTTACACTTTCTAGGCAGACCATACTGATAAAACATTATAACAATTTAAAAAAATATAATAGTAATAATCTCTTTAAACATTTTATGAAGTGCTATATACAGTATGGTTCTATTAATGCAATATTAATAATCTGTCATAACAGTGATCATATGTTGCAACTACTAATAACTAATAATGATTCTAAACAATATTTTATTTGAATTAATTAAAATATAAATCATTAGTAAACATATAGCATTATAAAAGTTTAAATGTATATGTCAACTATTCTAAGCTGTAAGACAATGATATTTCTTTATTAAATAAGATGGGATGATTTCCAGATTCATTACAAAAACCTTTTGTACTTAAAAAAAATTATGCTGTTTGTACAAGGTGCACTAATTATTAATATAATAATTAAGAAATGTAATTATTGACTCTGGTTTGTACTAGAGTTTATTATGGGAAACAATAGTACAGACGATAATATACCATATCATTACTATTTTACTTCAAACATTACAGCAGTATGTCACTTTATAGAGTACCAGCATATGCACTATGGCACTTCTTTGGGTTCCTTTGTAGTACTATGGTGTGTACCACAAAACGTTAGTGATCACCATGGTATTTATTGGGTACCACAGTAGCTACCAACGTTTAGCAGGTATCTAATATGCTGCAGTATGTTTCTACATGCTGTGCCATATTAAATACCTGCTGAACTTTGTTAATGGAGAAGTCAATGGCACTGGAGACGCTACTACTGTATATAAATATTACCATTATGGCACACTTTGCACACTCTTGGCAATCTCTCAGTTAGCCTCATGAGGTCGTCACCTGAAATGGGTTTCCCAACAATCTTGAATGAGTTCCCAGAGGTGTTAAGTACTTGTTGGCTTGACTGGATTGAGATCGGGTGATTGTGGAGGCCAGGTCGTCTGATGCAGCACTCCATCACTCTCCTTCTTGGGCAAATAGCTCTTAAACAACCTACAGGTATGTTTGGGCCATTGTCCTGTAGAAGAAAATATGGCCCCATTAAGTGCAAACCAGATGGGATGGTATTTTAGGCAATTTTGACTAAGTCACCAACAGTGTAAAGCGCAAAGGAGAAGGTTTGGAGCACTGAACAGATACCAGTACTGATATTAGGGTTGCTATGATTATTCACAACTACACACACAGTTAGAGCATTATAACGAATATTTATCAAGGGATAACTTATAGCACACTGTTGGAGCTTTAGGAGTCATTAAAAGAGTTAATAAAATGACCAGATAAATGTGTATTTATTCTGCATAATGTGTTGTAATATAGGATTACAAGTGGATGAGCTATTTATTGAGAATTGACTCCTATTCCACTTTGATCACCATCTCTGGAAAATCTCATGGAAAAAATATTGCCAGAGACATCCCGAATCCCAAGTGATGCTCCCAGGACCAGCACATCCACTTAAACCCTCTGAAGGCCAGTTCCATAAATCATCAGTGTAAATTCCAGGAACAAATGGACGAGGGTGAGAAGAAAAGAAGTCCAGACACTGTACGTCCACATGTCCCCTCCCTGCTGCACGTCTCTGCATGCTTGACAGCTTAATAATCATCTCCAGCTGCTTCTCTGTTTGTCCCTCTACCTTGGCATGGATCTTCTTATGCTTACACACACACACTCGATTTTGTAATGTATGAGGCGTCATGGACATCCTGCATTCTGTGGAATGATGTGAGGTGGAGATTTTAAGGAGCTCTATATGATTGACAGGGAAAGCCAGAAGCTCTACATATGAATGTGTTTTCCCATGAGAAGGTGCACATCAAGCTGGATTCTTCAGTCCAGGAATGAAGGCAGTCCCAGAGGACATCTGGGCATCTCCAACATACATCAGAGGAGTCTCTGAGGAGTTTAGACTTCTTTCTGAGACAATGGGAGACAAGATGGTGTGAATGATTCAAGAAGATGATGAATTGAAGGCTAAAGATTGAGTTTGGGTAGCGCCTGAACCTATTGGCATGCTTGAAAGCTGTACCTCAAAACTTACAACATGCTGAATCATGAATACAATCTACCTTTAAGCTACTGTATATAATTTTACATTAGAGACCACAGCCTTTATTTATTTATTATTATTATTATTATTATTATTATTATTATTATTATTTATTTATTTATTTATTTATTTTTACAGTAAAAGCTACTTACCTGTCCACTACATACACATTACAAAAATACAACAGTAGTACCCTTGATGGAGTAGTAACGCCCCAGTGATGAAGGCAGTTTTCATAGGCATAAAAATATACTGTAGAAAGTATCAAGTAGGAACTAAAAATTCTTACACTGACCCTTGGGACAAGACTTCCAAAGACCTTTACCATAGGAAGATCAGGAAAGAAGGTTGGTCCATGCCAAGATGGATACCAAGTAGAAAGACTTTTAGTCTATTGATTCAATTCAATTCATTGCGGTTAGTCTCGCACCTCCAGGTTCCTGTGTTTGGTTGGTTTCCTCTAGGAGGCTCCAGTTTCCTCCCACAGTCAGAAGTCATTCGGGGTAGGGTGATTGGTGTTACCAAAATTTCCTGCAGTATGTGACTGAGTGTATGATTGAGTGTGTGCTTACAGTATGTGCCATTCGATAGTTTGGCACCCCACCCAGGGTATACCTGCCTCATCATACCCTGAGTCCATTGGAGTAGGCTCAAGGCTGCCCACGATCCCCTACAGAATAAGTGGTGTACTGTAATAAGTATGAATCAGAGTAAATTGAGTAAAACCTTAAAATAAAAGTGATTGATTATTATTAGACTTAGTGAATAGGTATTTCTGTTCATACAGTACATATAGAATTATTTAAAGTTAAGTATTTTAGAGTTTTTTGGAGTTACTTAAAGTTAAGTCTTTATTTGTCACATATGCATTCTTTGCATATCCGAGCATCGCTGGGGTCAGATTGCAGGGCCAGCCATGAGACAGTGCCCTTTGACCAGACAGGGTTAAGGGCCTTGCTCAAGGGCCCAACAATGGGAACATGGTGAAGCAGGTACTTTAAATGCTGCCCTTCTGATCAATAACTCAGTGCCTTAACTGTCAGAATATTATTATTATTATTTTTTTTTTTTTTTTTTTTTTTTTTTTTTACAAATTCTATATATATTGTTTTTATATATAATAAATTATATATAAAAATTTTAAAATTATTATTATTATTATTATTATTTTATTTTATTTTATTTTGTTTTTTACAATTTTTGGTGTTTATAATTGAAATATAAGCAATTTGAACACGAAAATCTGTATTTAGCTGTATTCATCAATTACATAACTTCAAGTGAGGGGTCATGTTTGGGGTACAGTACCCATTTCAGGATGCCACACCATACTGGATTTTGTTCATGGCCAAGATTCTCGTGTAAAACGTGTGATGTTCATGTGCACTATTTCTGAAAAAAATATATAAATGAGCTTCAATGTTAGCTTGCACAAAAAAAAAATAGTTTATCAGTTTATTGTTTAAATCATTGGATGTTCTCTCCAGAGGGGGGGTTTAACCAACAGGCATTCGAGCTCGTGGTTCTCAGGTTGTCATCATTTGTCCCTAAATTGTTGACACCATGCTCTGTCAGAGAGCAGAGGCACGCCTGATTACCCTGGATCACAGCACGCTCGATTCAGTTTGCTCGAAACTTTTCCAAAAGAACGGCCCAAATTCACAGTGCATGAAATATGTGCATTTAATGGATGAGCGTTCTGTCAGTTTGGCTCTGCTCTGAGAGAGAGAGAGAGAGAGAGAGACTCGTTAGCGCATTGCTTGTCTAGCTGAAGTCAGAAACTCAGCCCTTTCTCTTCACTGTAATTTACATTTCTATACCGCTGCCACACTAACTGTCATTAGCCATTATAGTGCTCGGAGTTGACTGGCTCTGAAAGGTCGCATGGAAAATGAACATACAGTCACCCAGACAGACAGACAGAGCGGATCTGCACTGTCCTCCGCAACCCCGGGAATAATGGGAAACGTCACGTACATCGTGGAACGACTTATTACATGCTTCTGTCTTTGGAGTGATTAGTGAAAGTCTACAGCGTTTACATGAGTGGCATTCAAATCAAACCGGGACTTTTGATTGTACAGAATAACAGAAATCTGTTGTGAGAGTAAAAACTCAATTTATGTCTTTATATAATCCCCAGGAATCCCTTTAATGGCCCAAACATGTGGAAATGGCTTGGAGCGAGGTCAGGACTGTATGGGGGATGTGGCAGTAACTCCCAGCCGAGTTCCTGTAATGTGCATGTGGTGTTTGTGAATGATTGCCTGTACAGTTCCCACAGACATGCATCTCTTCCGGAAGATCTGGCAATTTTTTAAGGACCACAGAAACAGTGGGCTCTAAGCCACTTTGGATGGCTTTGCACCATTTAAATTCATCACTGTGGTATGCTTGCAATCTTCTGTACATGTCAATCGCTTTTACTCCTTCATTCACAAGAAAAAAAAGCTAGCAATGTGGCCTCACACCTCCATGGTTGAGGGTTTGATTCCCGCCTCGAGGCAGTGTGTGCGTGTTCTCCCTGTGCTTGACGGGTTTCCTCTGGGTACTCTGGTTTCCTCCCGCAGTCGAAATAAGAACACGGGAAATACGAGAGGCACTCAAGTCTCCATTTTAGATTAATTGGTGTTCCCAAATTGCCTGTTGTATGTGTGTGCACCTTGCAATGGATTCACACCCTGTCCAGGCTGTACCCCGCCTCAGGGTTATGCTCCTGGGATGGGAGAGCTTGGGTTCCATGCCCAAGATGAGCAATACAGAAGATGAAGACTTGAGTGACTCTCATGTTTTTGTGTTATTGTTTTTTTTTTTCTTATTTGTTGTTTATTCTAATAAACTTTTTTTTATTTTTTTAAATTTTTTTTATAAGTTTAAGTTTATAAAAGTGCATACAGTAAGTTTACATTTTACCCTCACATATTATTTTTTGGTATTTTCCATCTGATTTAAAATAAAAAATAAAAAAAAGCTTGATGATTGATTTCATTCACACATACTCTAGCAGTGCACTTTTGTCCACCTCTGTAATTTGCTTGATTGAAGTGATTCATTCAGGTTAAAAAAAAAAAAAGAGAGAGAGAGAGAGAGAGAGAGAAACCTTATAACTCACATCTGAAAAAATACAGAATGGTTAAATGCAAAACCTACACGATTTGAATTCTTGCTCAAAATGATTCATATTTAGATTTATTATTATTATTATTATTATCATTATTATTATTATTATTATTATTATTATTATTATTATCCAACTTATTTATTAGATTTTGCTCTGTTAAAGAACAAATGGTAGATAATCAGGCAGAGAAATAAGGGTTTTTACTTTCCTTAGAGCCAAAGGTGTTAGAATGAATGTGTTCTGTATTCCGCACACAAAAGCCAGCACAAATAGCTAAATGAATTATGAGAAGCTGAACCAAATGAGAAAAACAAATTGGTTAAGTACAGACGACTGCAAATGACTTCCACAGAGTGGAGTGACCTCTGATTTTTATTTTTTTATTTTTGGTTTTTGTTTGTGTTGGACTAAACACAAATTGTTCACACAGATGATAAGAGGAGCAGTGGAAAATCACCACCATGCTCTCTCTATTACACTCATGTGTTTGATAGGAATGTCCAGTGTGAGGTTCTTGTCAGGAGCTCCAAGCTCTGGAACTTAATATCTTTTGACGTTTTCATGTGCCTCTGGCCTATTACTCACATGGACTAGGGATTAAACACAAGATTGTGGTATCTTTTTTCTTTTTCTTTTTATTGGATCAGAATCATGCAGTGGTGTGCTGTTGTACGTCGTTATTAACATATCTTCAGTTCGAGCAGTTAACAGCTTTTAAACCTTCAGCTGGTCATTCTGGTCTCATCATAAATCAACTCTCCGAGGTTAAATCAGGTTGATGAGTTTTACAGCTTCTCATTTTTTTGGGGTGGTTTCTGAAAGCATGTAGAACAACAGCTGCTGGAAGCTGTTCTCAGTGCCAGGAGTTATATAGGGAGCAAAGCTGTGATGCTCAGCCGCAGCAGTTGAGACCTCGTGGGACGCCTGTAGAGGCTTTGGGAAGGTTGAATTGTCATTCCAGAGGCCACGCAAAGCCAAATCTTACTGAAGGAGAAGGAATCTGAATGGGTTTGACAAACATGATTCCCATTTTGAAAACTCTTCAGCACTGTTGAGCACTCCTGTAGAATAAGTTTTGTATTGGGCTGGTGTTACTTGCATCTGAGAATAGATAGTCTGAGAATACCCAGTGGTAAGAATTATTCAGCAAGGCAGAATACCAAATCAGGTTTGGCTGCCTGGAGGAGTAGTTCTTCAAGTAGGGTCTCCAATTAGCATGGGTGGATATGATTTGATACACCATTTGAATTCTGATATGGCCATGGCTTGGCTAGTTGTACACATGCTGTAGAAGTGTAAAGAGCAAATACCTGGCCACCATCTCACTCATTCATTCTCTATACCGCTAATCCTCTATAGGGTTGCAGGAGGCCTAGAGCCTATCCCAGGGGACTCTAAGCACTAGGGTGCCAATTCATGGCAGGGCACAAGAGCACACACGGGCACACTCAGACATTACAGGCATGCTACTGCATGTCTTTGGACTATAGCGGGAAACCAGAACATATGGAGGAAACTCACCAATGATGGGGAGGACATGCAAAGTCCATGCACACAGACAAGGTGTTTTTCCCTTAAAAAACAAAAATAAAAAAAACTTTTTTTTTTCCTGATAATTATGTTAAGGATAGTCATTAAGGTACCTAGAATGAAATAGGACCCAAACTAATATTTGGGGGGCAGTGGTGGCTCAGTCGGGTAATGCTGTGGGTTACTGGGTTACTGATTGGAAGGTGGGAGGTTCAAGCTCCAATATCTGGCAAGTTGCCGTTGTTGAGCCCTTGAGCAAGTCCCTTAAACGAATCTCCTCCAGGGTTGCTGTGTCCTGGCTGACTCTGTGCTCTGACCCCACCTTCCTAACTGGGATACAGTATGTCAGTTGACTTGGTCTCTCTCTCTCTCTGGCTCCAACAAAGTAAGAGAAGAGGTGTTTTAAAAAAAGAACAAACAAACAACAAGAAGGTGTAATCCTTCCAAATACAAATCAAGCTTGGTTATTGGTAACATGTAGCATTACCAATGGGATAAGGTCAGAATGGATAAGAGCGTCTGCCAAATGCCTAAATGTAAATGTAAGAAGGGGTCAATCTGTCCTTTGTTAGACTGTGAGACCTGAAACGCACCTATAGAGCTTATTGAACCAAAGAATGGTTATATTAAAGTTTCCTAAATGTGTTCTACGAATAACTCAATGCAGTGTCAATCACACTATCAAGGACTGTTAAATAACTAGGTTGCTTTCACATTTGTTCAAGTGGAACAATCCCTGGTTCTCTTAAAAACATGGCTCTAGAGGCTGGTTCTATTGAACGATGGTGTGATCTATTTCAGGTGTTGGGTAAATGTTACTCATTATCTTTGAGTAAATGTTAATTCTTGGTTCAAAAAATGGTTAAAAAAGGTTATTAAAGTTAGTGAAGGACATGGAATGCTATCATGAGAGTCATATAAAACCACATATTAATAAGAAAGGAGCACTGTAATTTGTTCACCTTTGTCCTGAAAGTGTGTTCCAGTGTATTTGGGCCATGTCATGTATGGATAAATGATGTAGCTGACAATGAATCGGCTATGTTTAGGATTCCAAAGATAATCTATTACCCAGGAGGGAAGGTCAGAGAGTGTCATGCTTGGTGGTCATGCTGAGCTAGCATCCCTCCCATCTATACAAGCTGTTCAGGTTGTGTGTTCAAGGAGAGTGGGTTGTATATCCTTCAGCTAGTGTAATGAATGTCATGAATATCTACTATGCAATGAGATGTACAGTAATTTCTGTAGGTCTTTGATTCCTAAAGGTTCTCCATTGCGATTAATGCAGATATGATTCTGTACGTCATCTGAAGTGTGGACAGCACCTTATTTACAAGTGTGCAGTACTCATCTGGGTGGCGCTCTTGTGCCATACAGGAGGATCCGTCCAAGAACTCGGTATCCTAAGATATCAGGAGCTGAACTCCAGATGCCCTCCTTCCAACATTTTCAAATGAACTAAACTCCCACCGCGGGCACTTAATGCAGCTATAAGCGCCGTGACATATTTTAGCAGTCATAAAGATTTGATGCGTGTGTAGGTGTGACACCACACACATCTCAATTCGCTGCGTTTTATGACTCAGGGCAGAACTGAGCTTTGGAAAGACTGGAATTCTTGTAGAGAAAACATTGTTTTGACATGATGACAGCTGTGATGCAGAAGTGCCTGCAGCAACTCGAGGATCTCACCCAGACTTTAACCATGATAAACAAAACAGCACAACATTCTCAAGCAGACATTGGCAAAAAAAAATGTAATAAAAAATATAATGAAATTTCTTTATATAAGAATCAACAGAGTGTACTCATAATTCTTTTTAAGCATCATTGTGGGATTTCTGGGAAAACCTCTATACCACTTTTGGATGTATTTTAATTACCGTTTTTTTTAATTTACATTTACATTTAGGCATTTAGCATATGCTCTCATCCAGAGCAACTTACATACAGTGAGTTTAAGATTACTTTAAGGTTTCCATTATTAACTATATCCTTACACTGGTTCATTAGGTTGCTATCTAAAAGTAACATACACTGTTGGGAAAGGAGTTGATCCAAATACCTAAGAAACAGATAGGACTTTTGTCATTGTTAAAGATTGCCAGTGACTCAGCAGTGCGGACATCTAGAGGAAGTTCATTCCACCACCTAGGAGCCAGGAAAGAAATTAGTCTAGAAACATGACTTCCTCCATCCAAGACCAGTCGAGCAGTTTTCTTCATGAATGACACTTTTTAACCAGTTATAATTAAAGTCTCTGTTCTGTTCCATATATAGAAATTCCAAAAATGAGTTACTACTTAAATGTTGGGGAAATAAAGTTTATTTGTCCTTTATTTACTGTAAATGCTGGTATATTTTGACTTGGCAGAACAAGTCAGACACTGAAGAAGAACACCCCTCTGGAATCATGTAAATATTAAAATGTTAAGCACCTGCATTACAGGCAAACACACCCACTGATCAGAATAACCATTTCATATTCACCTCCAGGACAGATATGAACCTCCGAATATCAACCTCCTTTGTAATTAAACCTCTGTTTCTAGACTTTCTGATTGCAATATTCATTAAGCTTTTCTTGTTGCAAGTTCCCTCCCCCACTATCTTTCCGGAGTGAGATCAATATTAGAAGCTGATATTTTCAAAGAAAGGATTAAGAGGTGCCAAGCACAGCAGATGGATTTAGTTTTTACTCAACTGTGAATGTGTCTTGGACTGACTAAAACTGGAAATGAGAAGCTGAGATCCTTGCCAGGATCACCTAGTTTTTCCACCTTAGAAAGCAACATTGTCGAGAAGGACAAAGAAATATTTGGTTTCGGAGTCTAGGTGGGTAGACGCAATTCATTTATCTTTGTCCTGGTCAGGCTTATGATGGATTTGGAAGGCTATCACTGGAAACCTGAGCAGAATATCCTGTATTGAATTGGATGGGAACAGACCATGTATACACATTCAAAGCCAAGTGTAGGGGAAAACCAGAGAACATGGGAATAACCTAAACCATTGGGAGAAAATGCAGAAGACCATACATCCTGACCTGTGCCAAAGATTGAACCTGACTCCCTGGATCTGTGACAAAGCAACAGTACTTGTGTACCTTGCTAAATACGTTCTTGAGAAATTATGGTTGGATCATCAGTTTTGTCAGTATGCCATGTAAAGTATCAAAGACGTTGCTGATAGTCTCTTCTCTAACACTGTGCTCAAAGGGTCTGGAAAGAATATGCCTTTCTGGTGCCAAAGGCAATATTCCCCCCAATTTTCACCCCAACCTCACACATGAAAATACAAGCAATGGAATGGGGTGTTTTCAGGTTTCAGCTAGCTCAGGATCTTTTTGACGATCACGGCTTACGGTGGTTACCCTGGCATTATCGCAATGCTTGTTTGCTTGGTAAAATTCCAGCTCTTACCCCATAGATCAGTAATATTCAACTAAAGGTCTAAATATAAAGATTTATTGCTTCTGATGATCTGGGTAGTATTGGCTCCAATGCTTCAAAATAACAAAAAACCGATGCCACTCAGACCACTGTATAACAGTTGATGACCCCGAGCCTCTTATATGGCACCCATGGCAGCTCAACCTGATGGGAACTCCAACCGGATAAATAGACACCATTCATGTGTAATTTTGTACGTAGTTAGCTAGGAGGATCCCACCAGACGGGTTTCTTCAAAGAGGCACTGGGGGACAATTATGGTGCTTTGCACTTGGCTGCTCAATCAGTCTCCAACTCAGTGGGAGACCAAGAACTGAGTTGAGAAACATTTTTGTACCATTTTTAATAAACTCTAACTTTATATTTGAAATACAAGAGTGTTCAAAGTAAAGCAGGACTTTTGAATGTGCAGAATACAGTTATGAGAGTAGAAACTCCTCTGCTATCCCAACGTTTTCTTAGTACTGCCTCGTTCTGAAACACTGGCCTCCCAGGAACTCCTTTAATGCTACAAACATGTGCAAAAAGACTTGTAGAAAGGTCAGGATTGTATGGAGTATGCAGCCAAATTCCTGTAATGTGCAAGTGGTGTTGGTGAATGATTGTGTATACAGTTACCACAGACAGATGCTGGCAATAAGTTGTCTGTCGATTTTCAAAGATCAGGCATTAAACTACTGTAGCTGTATGTTCCTGGGAATGTCTACAGTGGGCTCTGAGCCACCTCTGCTGGAATCATCATAATGTTTTATGGACATACGTCCTTTAAAACCTATACAGAATTCAAATGTTTTACTGCAGCTACGAGTCTCATCAACGTACTGTGTTTGAATTATTTTCCATATTTCACCACTAATTTTATCACAAGTCCCAGTTTGACTTGAATGCCTCCCATAGTATAGGTCTGTCTTTTTTATATTATAGTTTATCGGGTAAGGAGAAATGATGCAATAGACCAGAATTCATGATCATCCAATTAAATGCTCTCTATAACAGATACTGTATGTTCTAACCCTGGAGGAGTGTCTCAGTCTGCCATAGTAGCTTGTTAGCAGTAAACAAGGTTTTTTTTTTTTAATTCACCATGCGTTTCTCCATACTATTCCTTTTTCTGAACAATGCCTAGTTCAGAAATAATGTATAGAATCCAATCATTTAGAAGATGTGCACAGCTGTGTTTATGAGCTAGGCACGTTTCAGAGGTGTTTTATCAACTTGGGACTCTTTGGTGTTGGAATATATTACTTCCTTAGACTGAGCAATAACACGACTTGTATTTTATCCACCAAAATTAATTTCTTTGCTGTTCGCTAGCTCACAAACTACTGTCAGGTCTGCTTAGTTTCAGCGGAGGTATAGTGTATCTTTTGTGCTTTTGCCTATTATGTAAGACAGTCAAGCATATCAACATAGGTAATCTGGAAATCAGTCAACATTCTAAAAAGCCATTTTATTGGCTGATGTTTGCACCATTCTAGGTACAATACAGGATATGTACTAAAGGTACAAATGTTGTACACCTGAGAGTATCACCGGAGCAAATGGGAAAAGTACAATTTAGTAGTTAGGTTACATCATATATACTGTACACATTTACAGTAGGACAAAATGAACAGCACTTTAATTTGAAAAAGCAAAAAATAAATAAATTTCCTCTACCCTTTCCTCTAAATGGAAATTACAGTCACAATTTTAAATACACAGAGCTATTCATAATAAACACAATAGATGATGTTTTCTCTAATTATTACAAGACAATTAGAAGCTAATGGTGATTATCTTGACCCGTGTTATTACTCAACCCTCATATATGGAACTAGTTCACGCTCTAAGCAGTATTCAGCTCCTCATTAAGCATGCAATCGTTTTCACCATGTTCGCTGGGTTTACTTTTCTTTTTGTTTTTTTTCTTCCCCACTTTTACGAAGAAATTTTCCTCGCAGCTTGTTTTCTGCAGCCCACACATTTATATCCGAATGGCGCACGGCTGGCGTCACTCCTTAGCTGACTTTTTCAACTTTCTGCCAACTCCTTTTCGCACGCTGGATATTTGCATTAATTAACCAGACTCGGAGAAGCTGCACGATTCTTGCGGCAAGATGAATGCCTCCGAATGATCACACTCCCTGCACCATCCCCTCCCTCCCTGTCTTCCGTCTCACCGCCAAACACTGGAAGTAAATAAACACCTCAGCTCCCGGCGAAAGTGGGAAATTGAGTAGCGCGAGTGTCAGGACTGCGGCGCTGCACGCTGCTTCCAAATCATAATGTGTATGGCTGTTTTTAAAACACTTTTAAACTGTGACACCATCAGAGCTTTGGGTGAGTTTTTTACCCATGAGGCTTTGCATAACAATACATAGATGATGACTTTATTATATGCACATGGAATGTCGACTCTTCTCCAGCAGTTTGCCGGAGCACAATGATGAGAAATTAAGCCATGACTTCTGGTGTATAGAGTTTGTGTTGCTACAGTAGCTGCAACATGATACTGCAGTGGCCTCGGACAATAAACATGCTACCTGGGTTATCTGCAGAGACGGCTTTTAACCCGCAATGGCTGAATTATTAACATGCCTTCCAGTTACAAATTACGCGCAGCTCCTGCAATTAGCCTGCAGACACACTGTTCAAGCACTTCATTAGCGCTGGGAGAGATGCTCCAAAAAACCCTGTTTCGCTGTTTTACATCCTGACTGGAAATGTGCAAGCACTCTATATGTGCACTTTGTTGGGAAAATGTGAATAATTGCTATCTCAAGTATAAAAAAAATAAATAGATATGCACAAAGAAAAATAATTAATGCCTACCGACCAATTGTGTTATAAAATTGTACAACACTATGGTATAATAATAATGTACATGAGTATATTATTGTGATTATAATATAATATAATATAATATAATATAATATAATATAATATAATATGGGTCAGTGGTGGTTCAGGTGCTTGAAGCTCTGGGTTGCAAATTGCAGGGTCGTTCTTTTTGAACGAGTCTTTAACCCGACATAACGAGTCGTCTCAGAGAGTGATTCGTTCATTTCCTACTGGGCGTGCATGCGCAAAGCATCACAAAAAACCTCCGTAGGGTATGTATAAGAAACAGAAGTGAGTAGTTACCTTTGAGTCTTTTTGTCTAAATTATTCATTCTTTTGTCACGTGACTCCCATAGACGCTATGCAGTGCAGTAGATTCAAAAGAACGAACGATTCAGACCAGAAGATATAAGAGATGAGCTGCTCATTCTGTTTATTATAATATGTCCTTAGCTGGATTGTAATATTTTCATTAATGGAACTATAGCCAAAATTTGTGTATTTAGAAGTGTTGGGGTCTGTTTATTAAAAATGGAACATTTTATTTTATTTCTGATCAAAAGAACGAAATTAACTAAATGACTCAAAAAAAGATTAAAAGAACCGAGTCACTGAAATATTTCCCATCACTAAAGTCTTAGTCACCCTGTGATTTTTGTTACTTTATTAAAGTTTTTTTTTTTTCATTTTACTTATGTCTTTATAATTGACTCAGTACAAATACAAGCCTCATTTTTAAAAATCTTTCAAATTTTCATCAGTTTTCCAATACAAAATGAAAAATTACAGAAAAAAATGTAAGCCAGAAAAGAAACCTGCACATTACATAAGCAATCACTTTTCAGACATTAAACAAAATGGAAGCTGCTGGGTTCTGCATGCAAAAAAAAAAAGTAGGTGCGACAGTCAAAGTGCTCAGAAGAACCCTGGGTGGTTCTGTAGGAATGACTGAAGGATCTTCAAAGCATTGTTACAAAAAATACTGACTTTGTTTCATTACCTTTGCTTTTTAATTATTATTTAAAAAATTTGTATTTTTTAAAGACCAGTTTGACATGATTTAGCAGCAAAGCACTGTATATTTCATGATCTAGTGCTGGAGAGGTGGAAACTTTCATAACCGATTCCTGAGAATCTCTGAGACATCAGCAAGGCGCAAAATATTATTCCGATGGTAACAAATCAGTCACTTGTTAGGATTCTGACAGCAATAATCCCAGAGAATAGTCAAGGCTAGGATTCAGCACATGTTGTAATAGAGTCATAAGTGTACACTGAGAATTATAATGTTCACAAATTGAACAAATATAAACAGACACGAGTCTTCACATAAACTTACAATGTCCTATTCGTGCTATCATGCTTTTGGCAATCATATCCCGAAGCATGATTTCAAACCTCCTGCTAATATCGCTAATGCACAATTCAAGTGACGACGGGCGCCATTATCTAAATAATCCTCCCGCGGAGATCGCTGTAGGATTCCAAATACTCATGAATAAGCAAATGTGTTCAAACTAAATAAAAAAAGGCCTTCGAAAAGAAGAATGAGCTCCTCATGACCTTCATTTGTTTAAACACTTGGTTGGTTGCATAAGTTTTTTAAGCCTAACAAAGCGGCCACTCGAGCTCCATCCGTAATAATGACCTGCAGACAGAGATGCACGTGCACGGGAGTGAAGTGAGCAAAACGCAATGACCTGACTGACAAACAAAGCAGCACGGCTTGCTAAAAAACGAGCAGCCGGAGAGACGGGAAAGAGAGAAAATCGATAGCTCAAAGGAGAGGCTTCTGATGTTGCACAGCTAAATAGCTAGATATGGACAGATGCGATAAGTATTAAAGTATTTTAGATGAAGATTTCAAAAAAGAGGATGAGGATAACAGCTGAAGACAAACATGAAGGCGAATTTCTGCAATACAGGAAGAATAAAACACTCTCAGATGTACAGCACTCCTACAAGAAAATAATCAGTATCTCGGTAATAAGAAAAAGTAATGAAGCCGGATTGCTATTTATTTTCAGCACCATCCTGGCGTGTTTTATTCCTCAGATAAAACATTTTCAGTTTATTAAAAATAGCTTTTATACATTCATGACTACATTAAAGCTATATTCAAAAAATAATAATAAAAAAAAATCCCAGGATGATGTACAATGGATCATTATAAAGTATTTTGCACAGTATGTATACACATGGTGTTCAAATCAAACTGGGAGCTATGGTGATGAACCTTCTGGTGAATGAAGGCGAAAATCCAACTGACATTTACAGAAGACTTAAAGAAAGCTGTATGTGCATGAATGACGTTTCCGGTCGAGGTGGCTCAGAGCCCATTGCGGTCGTTCCCGTGAACATTCAGTGATCCTTTAAAAACCGATGGATAATTTGTCGCCAACTTGCAGAAGAACTGTACACACAATCATTCACCCGCACCACTTGCACATTGCCAAATCCCACGTACAGTCCTGACCTCGCTCCTAGACATTTCCACATGGCTTTGCGGAAACATTAAAGGAGTTCCTGGGAGGCCGGTGTTTCAGACATGAGGCAGGCAGTCCGATCAAGGCTCCGGTGTACTGAGAACACTTTCTACCTTCATAGTGTGCAAGCTCTAGTGAAAGTGCATTGGTGTAGCAGTGGATTATAAAGAGAAATAAAGGGAGTTTTTACTCTCATACCTGTGTTCTGTTATTCTGCTCAAAAGTTCCAGTTTGACCTGAACGGCCCTCATATTTACGTACGAGAACATTTACACAATTCCAGACAAGCACAGCAGTGTAGTTTCATTTAGTTTTTGTGTTCGAGACATGAAATTATGAGGAAAACTCGAACCCCATCCCTAAACCTAAAAGCTTCAAATTGTATAAAACCATTCTCATTGATTCCCTTGGAAAATCAACCCCCACACTACAGCCTACACACGGAAGAAAAACTGAACTTCCTCACTTACGCTCACAGACATTCTCTCAGACACACACTTACACTCGCTATCATGCCCAAAAGAACCCTATTAAATTACCATTGTCTGACTTTGTATTTTATTTCTAAGTGATCCCATTACTTTGCAGCCTCTGAACAATTACAAATCCATCGAGCGCATTCACGGCAACTTGAACTAGAACCGGAGATGAGATGCTCTTGTGTCTCCTCTCTCCTCTTTCCGTCTCTCTTCGGCCTTTTGTTTTCTTCAAAAGGGGCTCACACTCTTCCTCTTCGGCTGAGTAAAAGGACAAAAGAAGTAAGCAGGCTGAGCATGTGTAATAAAATACTGTGTATATATATTTTTTTTATTTCATTTTTTTCATAGCGAGTCAACTTTCAGCCTTGTTTGCACGATCCGCTCATTTGGTGTCCACATGTGCAAGGATTACAGTACAAGCAGCGAAAGGAAACGTTGCACATGGAGTCACGGAGTCGAAAGCAGGCCACCGTGAAGCTTTTGTTTACTTGCGCACTTTGGAAACTAGACAGCTCTTTACTTTTAAATAATTCATGAATGACGTTCAGGCTTCGGAGCACCGGTTGAAAACCAGTGCCGCTGATGCCAAGCGCTGTAATGGAAACGCTGCTTTTCCGAGAAACAGGAAGGAGATTAATAGAAAGAAAAACGTCAGAAAAAGAAAGTGCACCTGCTCTTTAATCAACTCGGGGTCCTTAATCGTGAAAGCTGGGAATAGATCTGACTGATATCAGAGCTGGAGATTCAGTGCCTTTTAGACTGCAATTTATTGGATTGTTTTTTGTGTGTGTGTGTTTGGCGAGTGCGTTTTGTGTTTCGGATCAAGGCAGGGGTTCGGACACTGCCAGGACACACACTGCTTTGTCCATCTGTATGACAGCCCCTAGTGCAGATCTCTCACCTACACAATCACCTCTAAATAATGGAGCAGGGACAAAGAGAGGAACCACAGTGTGTTCTGCCCACACACACACACGCACACACAAACACACAGCCAGAGGGATATGCCTTTGTCTGGTCCAGCTGGAAAAAAGAGAGCAGTTAAGCATGTAGCCAAGAGACAGGGTGAAGTGTTACACGACCTCTATATGGGATTTGACCCCTGATGTGCCTCAGTTTAGAGTTGCAGGTCAAATCCATCCTGGCTTCATAGTTTGCTTTTCTTATATCCGGCAAGTGTTTGCTAAATCAAGCAGTGTGTGTCGAACTTGGACATTTTCTTTTTTACCCAAGATGATGATGAAGACGACAATGATGATGACGATGATGATGATTAAACAATACATATTTATAATAAAGACTTTCCTGTTGTAGAAAACTTAAAGCATTACATCTGACTCTTAAAAAATGCTTGCACTGGAGACTCCTTCCAAAAAAAAAAATTACCTAAAGTCTTATCTCTGGAAGAAAAAAACATGTACTACAGACTCCCACTAATCGAGCTGTTATGATAGAAACCACAAATTAAAATCAACACATTATATTAAACATGTGATTTGTCTTGTGTTATGCTGATAACTCATCACCAATCTTCGGGCCAATCAGAATCGAGAATTATGAAAACGGCTCTGTGTTATAATGAATTCTGCAAGTTCAGCAGGAAAAAAAAAGAAGTACTGTACAGGTCGATGTTTGTTCCCTGAGGTACAATATAAACACCACCTCAAAGGTAAAACAGTCCCTGAAGGCCAATTATGTACCTTTACAAGGTGCACTATATCCTCTACGTCCTTGGCGCTACCACCAGTGGGAGGCTTTTTTATATTCTGAAAAGTTGAGTTAAAAGGTGAGGTTTTACCTTTTCCTGATTTTGAACAGAACTGTACTACAAACTGTATTTGTCATATTTTAAAAATATCATGCAGGACTGGTGGCGTGATGGCTTAGGGATTAGCACTGATGCCTTGCACCTCCAGGGATTCCCACCTCGGAGTTTGTGTACATGGAGTGTACAGTACACCTGTGCTTGGTGGGTTTTCCTCGGGTTCTCTGGTTCCTTCCACAATCCAAAGATATGCAGATTAAGCTTACTGGTGTTCCTAAATTGCCTGTAGTCTGTGAATGCATGTGTGAATATTAACCGGAGGTCATACTGTACCACAGTCTTAAAATTGGAAATAAATACCAATGATAACCACTGGCCTCCATGGATGGATAGAGATCGTGCAGGACTAGAGCATACAAACTTGTTTGATTATTCTGCTTAACATTCTCTTATTATCATCGCAGTCCACAATGCTGGGTACTTTGTAAGTTATTGTCATTTAAAGGAATCTCATTCATTAAGAAAACGATTCACCAACTCACACGCTGACTTGCTGAAGAACGAGGACAGAATTTGATTCCTGAACAAAATGATTCAATGATTTAGATGTTCAGATATTTGATTTATGCAGAACATTATTCACTGATTTAAACATAAGGCACTAAACGAAGAGGAGGATTCACTGATCCAGACAGGAATTGGGAATAGAACAGAGTCTCGTTAATTAACAGTATGATTCACTGATTCCAACACAAATCACTGAATGATAGAAGCGAATATAGGATTTACTTACAGTATTTAAGCACCAACCATGAATCAAAAACATAGATAGATAGATAGATAGATAGATAGATAGATAGATAGATTGAGCAACAACATTGATAAATACCTCTATAATTTTATGTTATGCAAAATGACCAACTCCGGATTACTACATATTTACTTTAAACAGTGTAAATATACACCCTTAAACATTCTTAAACTGTCAAACAAAAATATTTTAGTAATAGTATTAGTATTAGCATATGAGTGGGTATTAAAAAGTTTTAGGACTAGTTTTATAGTGATGCTGCAATGAGTCAGCAGTTTAGCTAAAGTTACCTCTTCAGCACTAGCTATTTGACTAGCAAAGTTAGCTTAAGCACAGCTTAGCTAATTTTCAAAACACTAATTACTTTTTCAGATAAAGTTGTTGCCTGGAATGTTCTAGAAAAAAAAAACATGGTATGTAATTTTTTAAAGTAGTTTAACAAAATATTGTACATTCAGTGTAATACTTATGCACCTTCGTAGTAGCTGGCTAGTTTATCACAAACGATGCTTTTAGGCTTTAGCTTAGCTATATAAATCATGACAAAGCACTCAATTTTAAGAGGTTATAATCATAGCAGTCTAGTCAAATCAAAGTACTCACAAACTAAACTAAAAACAGGAAACATCTAAACCACGAATGAGCATAAAGTTAGCAAGTTAGCTTAAGAGCATTTTAGTAGCATTGTAGGAACTTAGCTAATTTTCCAAACACTAATTACTTTTACAGATAAAGTAGTTACCTAGAATTTTCTAGACAAAAAAAAAAGTTTTTAATGGTATGTCATTACTTGAAGTACATTTTTCTTAGTTTAACAAAATATTGTACACTTACGTAGTGTAATACTTATGCACCTTTCATAGTAGCTGGCTACTTTATCACAAAAGATGCTTTAGGCTTTAGCTTAGCTATTTTAAATCATGACAAAGTATAAGTGAAAATTCTATTAAAAATATCAATACATTTTTAGTCCCATTAGCATGTGGAAAGTCACAGTCGCTCTGCCCTCTAGAGACGAAAGCATCTCGGAGTGAATGCTACAGAATATTTTTTGCGAAGGACACAGGGAAAAAAAAAAAAAAAGCCTCAAGCATGACCCACACCACCTAAAACACACTTGATTAATATTAGTTGTCACTGCAAAGTGTGTCACCCTGTGAGGATTTTACCCACCATGACTACTAGCAAAGTTCTGACAGGACACTAGGGAGGGGAGGCGAGGAGCTAGTGTACATGTAGGGGTTCAGACCCGGCCTTGTCCACAGGTCACAAAGCACACTGATGGAAAACAGAGCAAGAACAAAAGCGCAGACACACCTGCTGAGTAAAACCTCATAATCACATTAAACTTAAGACACACACACACACGCGCACACACACAAATCAAAGATAATAAGGATCCAACGACATTATCCGATCTCACGTCAGATAGGATAAGGAATTAACTCTGCGGATATACAAGCACCGCACGCAAGCATCAGCGTGACTCATTTCTACCCACAAATGATGGGAAAAAACATGTTCAGAGATTAACCTAAAATAATTCAAATCATTCTCTGCATTAACATCTTGGCAAAAAAATAAATAAATAACACAAAGTCTTAATTTACAATGAGAAGAGAAGAAGAAACATTTCTTATTTGTTCCCTCATGTTGTTGGAAAGCCACATCTAGCACTCAATTTTAAGAGGTTATAATCATAGCAAGAAGCCTAGTCTAATCAAACTAAACTAAAAACAGGAAACATCCCAACCACAAATGCGCATTAAAAAAAGTAACCAATTAGCACATGCTTTTCCTTCAGCACCAGTTAAACTTCAGAGGAAATTTGTTAACGACTTGAGCTGGGAGAATCTAAGAGACACCAATTTAAGCTACTGTAACTAGCGAAAAACTAATTAAATAACTCAACGACAAGTGTGACTCACTGAAAAAAAGTTAGATGTACCAGCTTTGTCGGAAGTTCAGCAAAGCAAAAAAAAAAAAAAAGAGTTTATTCATTTTCTATTATAATATACCTACAGTACAAGGGTACTTTACATTTAGACAGACACCCTTATCCAGAGCAACTTTTTTTTTTTACTCTCAGTATACATCTGAGCTGTTGTGGATTAAGGGCCTTGCTCAAGGGCCCGACAAGGACAAATTTGTGGTCGTGGGATTGGAACCTGGGACCTTACAAACTGTAGTCCAATGCCTTAACCACTGAGCTACTCCTGACCATAGTCTTCCCCACACACTGCTGTGGATGTGTTAAATCTGTTTATTTGTAACTGCGTTGTGAGTAAAAAGTAATGCCCTACTTGTGATTTGCACGAAAGAAGAGCAGTGTTTCATTTTTTTGTGTTTTTTTTTTTTACCTGGTGCAAAAACAACGCTTTGGATATCTGCAAACAAAATTTATACTCTCAAATACTCTATAGAAGGTAAAACTTTCTTAAAGATAATCATTATTGAGACACAGATTCATCTCTACCAATGTATTAAAGAGAAGCATCCTCAATTGCCAAAAGTCAACCATCAGCTGGAAAATTCATCAATGCTTACAGTTGGCTGGGATTCGCAAGGGCCAGAAGTATTGGAACATTATCACGAAAAAGTTTTAACAAGAGCTGAAGAATTCCATTCAGAATAAACTCAGAGGACTGATATCCAAAGGTGTCTTGATTTTTCCGTGGTGATGCACTTCCACATACTTCTGCCACACTGTTGACTGTCTGATGAAGAAGTGAAGACAGCGGTGTATTTGTGGCTCACAGCTCAGCCTAAAACATTTTTGATGAGGGAATATGAAAGCTTGTTGATAGTGTATTGAAAAGTAAGGAGATTCTGTCAAAAAAATTATGTATTTGCCATTCCTAAAAGTTAATTAAAATAAATTCAATAGCCGGAGTGTGGATCATTTTTGACTCCCACTTGTAGACATGTTTAATAAGAGCTCAAGAGTTTCTTTAAATGAGTTTTTTTTACTGGAAATAATTGAGAGGAGGAGCAGGAGAGGAATTTGTTTACAACTATCGCTGGTGAAACCTCACAGACATCTAATTAGGCTAACTAGCCACAAACAAATTGAATAACACACTAATGAGTATGTTTGTTTGCTGTTACATATTATGGCCCAGCCCATGTCCAATAAACAAGTCATATATAAGTTGGTTTAAAGGTCTTGTACTTGTACTATTCTTTTAACAAGTGAACACGGGTCTCAGAGCTTCATTAAAGTGTGTGTGTGTGTGTTAGCACTCCAGCTGAAATAACCCTCAGATAATGCATTTTTAATACCTCAAACCCTTTTTTTTTTTACTCCTCCTCTGAATGTGGCCTTTCGGTGTCTATGGAAATGTGTTACCTCTGAGCCACACTCCTCAAGAAAACAGCAGAGCTGAGCAACACATCAGGAACAATAATTTTCTTTTATGAGGTCACAATGGGGGGGAGGGGACTAATTGGCTTGTTTAGACTCTTTTCCCAATCCCCTTTCCAGGCCTTTCCAAAAACAAAATAAAAAAGGAATGATTTCCACAAATGACAAAAAATATAGATTTTATTTAATAGGTGTCTTTTAAAGATACTGTAAATACAAAAAAAGTTCCTCTCTCTTGTGACTTGTCTAAAAAGTTGGACAGCACTTTTTATTAAGTCATGAGATGTCTTTTCATGCGTGTGTAACACATCATGTTCCTACACTGTCAAATAACAAATCTATTCCACTAAAGAGGAAATGTAGCGTGAACTTGCGAATTTTCTCACAGCCGTGTCAGTAATTAAAAAGGCAGCTTGGATGGCGGATGGCGCCGCTTCAACCCGAGCCCCTTCTCACCCTGGCTGTAAGCTCACGGCAAGCTCGTCAGACGTTGCCTGCGGTGCAAATCCTCGCACGTCAGCATTAAGTGCGAGAGAAACAGTGCTAAATTCCTCCTCAGCCCCTCCCGATCGAGGTGTAGTGAAGGCGAGCGGAGCCGAGATGCTGGCACCGACTCCGCCTCGCCTGGTATGCGAAGGTTTCCGGAGATGAACAATTACTTTGATGCATAATTGATGCACAGGTCTCCTCTAAATGTTTAACAAATCCCTGCAGGGCTAGAATACTGTCTCAGTGTGAACAAGACAGAGTGTGTTCAGAGTTTAAGGTCCTCAGTTGAACCTGTCAAAATCTCTTGCAGCGTTATCAGCATCACCCTGACTGCATGATCTTGTACATTAGCTCCTGAAAGTCTAAGACCACTTCCATGCACATAGACCGTTACAAACTGTTATGAAGTACCTTATTTTTTCCCATCTGAATGGAAGTAAGTCCTTCTCCAAACATTAGACATGCTAATACAGATGCTTTAGAGTTATTATTTTGCCCTAATTCACTTTTTCCCCTCTGTACAGCTGTTTTAGAGGCAGAGTGAGTTCTCTAATTATGCAAACTGTATAGTCGTAGAAGCATGTACACAGGCCTTTCCAATTAAATTGGAATCTCTACGTGTCTACAAGGATCACAATGAGGTAAAATACACAATATGTCTCCATATCCAAACTCGAAAATGAGCTCTTAAGTGACTGTGTGATTATGCCCGTGGGGTTTCCATTTCCTGTTTTAATATTGCTTACTGACTAATTTAAATCTCATCTCACTTTTTTCCATGTACTCTGCTTTAGTGGTGTTATTTCTCGTATTATAACTAGTTTTTTTTTTTGTATGGGTTTAGTGCTGCAATTTTTGTCCTGCTGGAGTGCAACATGGATGAAAAAATAAACAGTATGTAATTATTTAAAAAATTCTATTAGTATTATACCTTGATAACAATAAAGTGTGGGTTAATGTTTGGGGTAAATGAGGGCAATTATGATTCAAAGTATACACACATGAAATTTTTTGATTTTCTGAGAAATGTTCATAAGTTTGGTTAAAAGTCTGATTTTTAGATGATCCCAAGTATATTGTACAATGGTACTTACAGTATTTGCTTATATAGTACATGTACTACACTATAGTACAGTATGTGGTTCTACCATGGTATTGTACATACTTTGGTAAAACGGCACATGAACTACAGTATAGTATGGTACATGGTTTTACCATATATCATAGCATGACACTATAAATCATGTACCAGGAAACTGTCAAAACTCATTATGCATGTTTACTTATAATAATGGATATTTTTTAATTAATTAAATGCAAAAATGTACATTGAAACTTTTAATATTAAATACAATACTACAGTACTTCCTGTACCATACCATACCAGTATTATGTACTAACATCTAATATGGTAGAGTGTAGTGTACAAACAAACCATATTAGATACCTAGCCAATAAGTACCTTGGCACTTATTGGCTAAAGTATTGTGACACACTACACTACTATCATTTGGTACTACCACGTTACCAAATGAAGTGCCACAGCACCTACTATGGTACTCTATAAAGTCCTATGGTGCCTACAATGGTAATGTCTGAAGTATAATAGTCTAGTATATTATGGTATTTACTATCGTTTAAATCTGAAGTAAATGTTGTTGCATTTACAAGACCTATGAGTTCCTCCTTCAGACACCCTAAAACCTAGAATTCTCTATAGACAAATTCCCGGTGCACAATGCTGCAAATGTCATGCAAATGATCATGCACTTGGTCAAGCTGCAGACCTGCCTCGCCTTTTTCGGTCATGGAGATGATGGGCTCGTCCACTGTGAAAACTGTTGCTTCGTCCCTGGCTTCTACACGTACACCTAAATTTCGTCCCCAGTAATGATCCTCAACATGAAGGGAGGGTCGTCCACGGCAAGCGTCCTTGGAAGACTCTGACGTGATGTTCCTTCAGCTCCTGGATCAGCAGCCTGGGGACGTACTTGGCATATGACACATATGACACATCAACAATGCCAGCAATGTTGTGGATTGTTCTCTAGCGATCATTACACAAGTTACTGAATAGTTTTGACATTTTTGCGGGTTGATCTTCTTGAAGGTCCTGATCACGTTGTCTTGCAGTGATGTTCTTCCTCTCTTCAAGCGTGCGAGCCACTCAAAACACCTCAAACAACTCATTGCAGTATCACCATAAACTTGCAAAATCATGTCAAATGTCTATTTGGCAGATTTGCCCAGTTTAACACAGAATTTCACATTTGCTGTTTGTTCTAACTTGGTGTGCATGATGAAATAGCAGACGTGGTAACGCACGTGTACACAGGACGATGACTTTTGGCACACTGACTTATGGAGGTCGGTGCTCTCTGTGTCTGTGGGTACAGCCTTGTGCTGCCATCCGCTGGTGTGCTACAAAACTACACTCGAAACCTTTTAATACCACTTAAAAGGTAGCCAAGTTTAGCATAAATCAGTCGCTAGCCTAAGCTTTCCATATTTTTCAGCTCAGTGTCAAGTTCTTCCTTTTTGATTCAAATGGTAATAATTCTGGTTGTTTCGTCTTGTTTTCAACATGGTAATTTTTAGCTAGCTGCATAGTGTACATGTAACAGATTGGTTTGTTTTTGATGCCGACTGTGATTACAGTTTGGTACTTTATCAGTTCGTCATTTATCAGAAAATGTAAGAAAAATGTTGCTATCTCCGACAATCTGCTTACATGCTAATTAAGCCAAGTTACAATCTATAGTCAGGAGCTTCTGCGTTCATATTTGTGTACAAGTGAAGTTAATGAGTTGTGGCTGGTTTCATGACTGTTCACTTTGGTGCTGATGCTAATGGAAGGGTAATTGGCTAGATGTAAAATGTCCTTCTTCATTTGGCAACACATCTGAGTAAATTCTTTTGAGTAAAACATTTCTGACTGTTTTATTGTAGCATTTTCCTTGTAACTATGGATTTACAAACCTATAAGGCCACATGCTAACTAGCTAAATCGTTATCCTGTTTCATTAGCTAGCATAAACTTCCCCAGGTGATTAGCACCCGTGCTCCCATGACCGCCGCCTTAAACCTGAATTGTTTCTTGAGTTTTCGTTCTCATGTTAAAAATTTTAACCCAGCATGTGTAGAAATAAAAAAAAGACACTGAGAGCCACCTCCTCCGAATCCAACTGTTTGCTTCTCTGTGTTTCTTTGTCTTTCTTTGTTTATTTATTTTTTCTTCACACACCCACTCACACACTAACTTGCACACGCACAGTCAGTGCAGTGTTAATAAAAGCTTCTCAGTGTGTGAGACTGTACAGGTGTGTGGCTACCCGCTCTAAGCCAGCGCCATGCGGCGGGCACAGACCTGGCAGCTGGTGTGCCAAGCCGCTCGTCCTCCGCCATCTTAATCGCTCCATCTGAGCCTCGCTTTCACCTCCATTTCTCGCCGTCTCCTTCTTGCCAACACTTTTCGCCACGTTCAGACTGGCTTTTTGTCCGCATGGCCGTGTGCGAGTGTGTGTTTTCATGAACAAGAGAACAATATTTGCTCACGAGGTACTAAGGGAAACTATGGTCTATTGATTGGCCCTCGAGTGAATTGGTGCTATGATTCAGCGGTGATCTAAATTTTGAGGCTAAGCTTTGAAACAATGACTCGTTAATTCAGCACAGTGGGACCGGCTGAGCTTCCCTGCAGTTTAAACAAACACGGCTAAATGATTCCCTGCGAATTATCACTCAACAGCGTACCAGCCGTAATCAGTCGATGAGCCAGAATGCCAATTATACCCATAAAAAAGAAAAAAAAAAAGGGTCCAGGGAAAGGATTAGCAAAGCTCAAAAATCTGCAATCCTGCTGGTCTGACAAAGAATATTTGATTAAGATGTGACTTTTAAGACCTGATGAGAGGCATCTTGATTTATTATTATTATTATTATTATTATAGAACTTATTTTTATATTTCTTTAAAGCAACACAATCTTAGGGCTTAAATATTAGGTCCATTATTAAGAACTCATACTTACTAATATTTTAATAAGACAAGGTCCATTAATTATAATGATCTAAAAAAAATAAACAATTATGTGCTAGGCACTATATTGTTTTATATAAATTAATTTAATAATTAATAAATTAATAAATTCCATATGGGCTAACATAATGTGAATGCCATAATGTCATACTAGTTCTAGTTGACTTCATGACATGCTTTTTATAACAAAATAATCAGTGATGGGGTGATGAGATGTTATGTGATGTGACTTTCACTTTTTCCACATTTTGCTATGTTACAATCTTATTCCAAAATAGATTAAGTTCATTATTTTCCTCAACATTCTACAAATAATACCCCATAATGACAATGTGAAAGGAGTTTTTTAAAGTAATCTTTGCATCATAAGGTGAGCTCAGGTGCATCCAGTTTCCACTGATCATCCTTGAGATGTTTCTACAACTTAAAAGGAGTCCACCTGTGGTAAATTCAGTTGATTGAACATGATTTGGAAAGGACACACACCGGTCTGTATAAGGTTTCAAAGTTAACGGTGCATGTCAGAGACAGAATTGTATTTGAGAGAGGAGAACCTTCAAGGAGCACAACCATCTCTGCAGCACTCCACCAGTCAGGGGTGTACAGTAGAGTGGCCAGACGAAAGCCACTCCTCAGTAAAAGGCACATAACAGCCCACCTGGAGTTTGCTAAAAGTCACCTGAAGCTCAGACCAAGAGAGATATATAATTTCTCAGTTTTTTTTTTTTTTTTTTTAAATCACCTTTGGCACCTACAGCCTCAGGTCTTTTTGAGTATGATGCTACGATATGGTTGCTCTTCTGGAAGGTTGTCCTCTTTCCACAGAGAAATGCTGGAGCTCTTTCAGAGTGATCATTGGGTTTTTAGTCACCTCCCTGACTAAGGCCCTTCTCCCACGATTGCTCAGTTTGGGTAGGCGGCCCACTGTAGGAAGAGTACTGGTGGTTCCAAACTTCTTCCATCCTCCTTATCATCCTACCTCTAAAGGAGAAGGCATCTACCCTCCTGAAAAACCCATTTCGTCCGCTTGAAGCCAGGATATATTTCATTGATATTTCATTTTTTACTAACTCATTCCCCCATTTAGGTTAATTTGTGAACACACAATAGAATTTGTTACCACATTTTGGTTAATCTATGTTCATGAGACAATTTGTTCCAGTGTGTTGGTTAAGTTGTGCACTGGATACAATTCCTAGACACAGTTCCTATGTCTTGGTAAATTTGTTCAGACAAAATTCATTCCCATGTTTTTTTTCTTAAATACATGTGCTTGCGAGAAAATTTGTTCCCAAGGTTTGATTAATTTGCATATAGAATATACATTTTGTTTCTGGGTTTTGACTTTTGGTTCCCATTTGTTCCCATGTGTTGGCTTATTTGTGCAGGTGAGGGACAATTCATTCCCATATTTTGGTTATTTCTTGTCCACTAGACATAATTTGTTCCTATTTTTTGGTTTTTGGATCATTTATGCGGACACAATGCAATTCGTTCCCATGTTTTGATCAACTCATGTGCATGAGACAATTTGTTCCTGTGTCTT